>BLAL01000166.1:0-23507 GCA_015698045.1 Rhizophagus clarus
GGTGTTCGTATGAGGTATCTTTGATAGAAAATTTTTTTTTAAGAGATTTTCTTAAGAGTTTCGTATTGGAAGAGGTTCGTATGGGATATCTAATAGGAAATTTTTTTTGTGAAATTTTTTTAGGGTTCATTATGGAAAAAGAGATTCGCATGGATTTTTTTGATAGAAAGATTTTTTTGAGAGAGATTTCTAAAAATTTCATATGGGAAGAGTTCGTATGGGATTATCTGATAGGAAATTTTTTTTTTGAGATTTCCTAAGATTCGTATAGGATATTTTTGATAAATAGATTTTTTTTTTTGAGGTTTCCTAAAGAGTTTGTATTGAAATATTTTTAATAGAGGATTTTTTTAGATTTCATAACATTTTAAAAAAACAAATACCTTTTTATTAAATTTATTTTAAATAAGTTAATATTATTAAAAAAATTAGGGTATCCGAAAGTCCAAGGCAAAATTATAATATATGACTATATTAGATGAAAAAATTACAACTAACGATAGTAGGTTTTCAATTTATCTATTATTAACCAATCAAAATTCGGTCTGATTTTATGCACGTGACCTGATCTTAACATGCATATAAATAAGGTTGCTTGCCGAAACTAGTGAGTTTCGGCATGCCGAAACTGCCGAAACTGGCGAAACTAGGTTTCGGCAAGCAGCCAAAAATGCCGAAATGCCAAAACTGCCGAAACTGCCGAAATGCCGAAACAGTTTCGGCATTTTGGCATAGTTTCGGCATAATATATATTAATACTTTAATATAGTTTCGGCATAGTTTCATTTTTCTAATAATGTAATTAGTGTAACAAAAAAAATTCAGCCACCACATGACACACAACCAATCATATCTGACGGTCATTCAGGAAATGATCTGACATCATTAATATCAAAGATAATCAGTTACTTTTCGTCCTTTAACTCCTTTAACTCCTTTTTTTATTTATCATTTTACTGTTATAATCCCCAACTGTTACGGCTATACCTTGAAATTTGAACCAAATCATATGATTATCTGTTATGGATTTTTTAAATTACTTCGTGTTTGCCTTGCATTACTTTTTTTACTTAAACACGTACAAAATAAAAAAACTTTATACACATTTCAATATGACCAGCACTTTAGACTTAGAAAAAAATAAAAATAAAGGTGGTAGGCCTCCCAGCTCTACCTGGGAGGATGCTATTAGAGGAAATCCCGTTGGTTCAGGAAAATATCATGCCACTTGTAAATATTGTAATTTTTCATGGTCACGAGGTGATATATCAAAACTTGAAGAGCACTTTGCGAACCACTGCTCGGAAGCTCCAGGACCCATTGTTAGAAAATATTTGAATAAAATATTAGAGCGTGAAGATAAAGTTAATAAAAAAAGAAAAATTGTTGGGAGTAATCAGTTAAATATTACAGACTACCATGATTCCACAAAAATTCCTGATGGTAGAGTAACTAGGATTAATCGTGCCTTGGCTAAATTTTTCGTTGCATGTGGTATTTCATTCCGGATAGTCGAGCACCCTTTTTTTATTAACTTTGTAAAGGAGCTTAATTCTTCGTATGAGCTGCCAACCAGAGAATTTTTGTCAGATCAGTTACTTGAGCGGGAATTATCAATGGTGAACTCAACTGTCACATCCGTCATTAAAAATGGAGCTAATTTGACTTTAGGTTTTTGATACTTTTTTTATACTTTTTTAAAACAATATTCTTAATGTGTTTTTAAGTAATAATATTAATATTAATATAATTTAGCGTTCGATGGTTGGACGTCCCCCACTAATCGTTCTATATGGAATTTTGTTATTATGACTCCGTCGAGAGAAGAGTATTTGTATAAACTTCAAGATTTGTCAGAACATTCGCATACAGGTAATTACGTAGCCGAAGTGATTGGAGAAATAATTGAAAGGATCGGTCTGAATAAAATATCGGCTATTGTGTCCGATAATGCCTCAAACGTTCAGAATGCACGCAAAATTATTGAAAAGAAATACCCTAACATCGAAAACGTACGATGTATAGCACATGCGGTCAATCTTATCGCGTGTGATATACTTAAAGAAAGTTTTGGAGATCGTTTATTACGAAAAGTTAATACATTAGCTTCATTTTTTAAAAATTCCCATCAAGCTGGAGCCAAACTCACACAACTCATCAAAGAGAATAGTATTCATGGAGGAGGCATTAAGTTATATTGTAAGACGCGATGGACAACGGCTAGCGAATCAGTAGATTCGGTAATTAGGTTGGAACCAGTACTAGAACAAATTATTACTAATGAAAGTAATTTGTTGAACGATAAGGTCAAACGTGTTATCCAAACACGGAATTTTTTTCCGATTTACGAATTCTTTCATTCGTTTTAAATCCATTGAGAAAAGCCGTCTTGGCTTTAGAATCAAGATCAGCGACGCTTGGAGATTGTTTTTTAAGTTTGATAAGACTATCAGCAGTTTTGAAACAATTACCCAAATCATTTAATCAAAACTTCCGTAACCATTGTTTCAACGTGATGAACGAAAGATTCAAAGAGTTCGATGATGACAAATATATAACCTGCTTTTTCCTAGATCCCCGATTTAGGAGTAAGCCTCTCACAGCCAAAGCTTATTCAAGGATCGTGAGGTGCGCTACTACAATTGGTAAAAGGTTAGGATTTGATCTTAAAGAATCCAGGGCTCTATGCGAGCAAATTAAGGACTACCGTGATAATAAACCACCCTTTGATCTTGATGAATCTTGTTCTCTAGACGATCCTCTAAATTGGTGGAATTTGATCGATACTGACCCTCGACCGAACAGCCTCCCAAGAGTCGCTCGCCATCTATTAGCGATTTGTCCAAATTCCGCAAGTTGCGAACGAGGATTCTCAACACTTGGCTGGCTATTTAATGATCGGCGTTTAAATTTGAATATAAGTCGACTAGAATCCATGGCTAAAATGATCATGCATTGGAAGTCCAATGCTAAGAAAAAGCTTGGTTTTTATGGTATAGAAAAAAATGATACTCGTATTAGCGAAACTGAAATGAACATTCGAATTGCAGAGGCTCTGGCAGAAACTAATGATGATGATGATGAATGTGATGTTTTATCAAATGAAAGTTTACCTAATCAAATTACAGTTCCTTCAGATAATTGTGTTGTCCTAATAGAACATGTATGGATCGATAAATTTGTTGATTTGTCACACAAATTAATAATTGAAGAAATTGGAAAGATCCCGGACGACATTTTAGATGAATCTGAAGAAGAATACGAAAAAATTAATACAGATGATGGCAATGATGATGAGCAAGAAAGCGAACAAGAAAGCGATGGGGGAGGAAATTTTGATTATAATGTAGAGGATTTATTGAATGAATTCATCGATGTAGATGATGTAGATGAAGAAGAATAATTTTTTCTTTATTTTTAGGAAATCATTATAACAATAATTCTTTTATTAATAAAGTAAATTTGTAAATAAGTTTACAATTATATTGATTTATTTAAGAGTTTAAATTAAAAAATTTTTGTGTGACGAAATTTAAACAACACCGACGTGATGCAAACGAACTCTTTCGATCTTGTTCAATTTGTGTTCGATTTGTGTTCGATTTGTGCTGATAATTCTGGTAAAATTTCGCTCGTTTTAGCCAAATTTTGTTAAATTTATGTTGATTCGTGTTCAATGTGTGCTCTAAAGAAAGAGAAAGAAGTTAACAATTAAATTTTATCACACAGGGATGATGATTAGTAATTTTATATCGGTATTTGTTTAACGATGCAAGATGACTTTTTTATACAAATCACATTGTATGTATTATGCACTGATTTTTTTATTTTTTTTTAAGGGATGTACAAAATATTCCGATTTTTTTTTAAAAAAAATGATTTTTTTTTAAGAACAAAGAGAATAAACAAAGATTTATTATTTTAAGGATGATATTTAAATTTAATGATGCAAACTAATAAATCAGTATTTTGAAGAAAGGGAACAAAAAGGAATTGTCCAAATTTTTATTTATAAAAGGATATTTTAACGATTTAACTCATCTCATTCTTTTTGCGTTTTTCCTCACATCTTAATTTTGTAAATATGCCCAATCGTCACTCTCATCGCCAGTCCCATCGTCACTCTCATCGCCAGCCCCATCGTCACTCTCATCGCCAGCCCCATCGCCAGCCTCGTCGCCACTCTCGTGGTTCGATGAATACACCGATTACTTGGTGGAAGAAAGAAGAAGAAGAAATGACGAATTTCATAACGAATACGGGAGAGATCGATCGAGATTCTGGAGGTCAATCGCAAAAGGTTCATATGTATAATATTTAATATGTTAAAATATGTTAAAAATAGAATTATTATCTTTAATCCAACTAATTCGTTCGTTTGAATCAGACTAAATCGTCATTTTAGAACTTCGAGGTTCACGGCCACAACGATGCCACCAAAAAATGGAGGAATCTTCTCAGGGAATACCATGTATGAAAAAATATAATGGCAAAAAAAATATTTGCTTAAAATTGAAAATATTTAACTAAATATTATTTTCGTTTTTTTGATATTTAGAGTTTTTGCCTTTATCGTAGCGGTGTCCCTGGAAGAAGATGGTCGCGTATCGGAGCAAGATATTATCGCACATTTAGATCGAGATTTTGGGAAGACGAGGTAATTATAAAATTTCTATAATTAAAGTTTATTCACATCTTAAATTAACCATTTATTTTAGATACGCGACACGATCGTAGAAGGGCAAGAAACCTACCTACGTATCATCACCGAAGATAATTTATTAATTTTATTATATTATTTTATAGTGAGTAGCTAGGCCCAGTCCGTACCAAATATCGGCTGGAGACTCACATTTTTTTTGGGCTGTGAATTGATACTGTCGTCCAC
This sequence comes from Rhizophagus clarus, assembly GCA_015698045.1. Classification (NCBI taxonomy): domain Eukaryota; kingdom Fungi; phylum Glomeromycota; class Glomeromycetes; order Glomerales; family Glomeraceae; genus Rhizophagus; species Rhizophagus clarus. The sequence goes on from BLAL01000166.1 coordinate 4,889, forward strand.
GTCGTACAGCCTGGGTACTATTTTTAAAATAGTAGCGAACAAGTATCAATATTTTTTTTTTATCAAAATTAAATAAAATAAAAATAAAATGGTGAACTTTTTTAACTGGGATTTTATTTTCTTTAGTGATAAATTTGAATTTAATTGCTAGTTTTTATCATTGGATTACGTATAATAAATACAATAAATAATTTAAATTTTAAAAAATAAATTTTTATCTGTCAGATACTATTAACATGACGAAAATATGGCCGAAACTCTATTAAAATATTAGTATTACTTATGCCGAAACTATGTCAAAATGCCGAAACTGCCGAAACTGCCAAAATGCCGAAATGCCGAAATGCCGAAACAGTTTCGGCAGTTTCGGCAATTTCGGCATTTCAGCATTTCGGCACTATGTATGAGTTTCGGCGTTTCGCGTTAGGCCAGATGGGTTTCGGCAAGCAACCTTACATATAAATAACCAAACGCGACTCTGTTTATTTTTCAAAAATCATACACCCTTTCTTTTCTGTTTTCTTCTTACTCTCATTACATTTTACAGGTATATTAATTATTGTATTTTGCCATTAAATTTATGGTAATGATTACTGACTATATTTTTTTTATAATATTAACTTTACCTTTTTTTAATATTACTAATGTTATTCTTTTTTTTTCATATTTTACTAACATCATCACGTATTTTTCTTTTTTTTTTTTTTTATAAATTTTATCAAACTCTTCATAATACTAACTTTTTGTATTTGTGTATTTTATTATTACTAATGTTATTCTTTTTTTTTTATATTTTACTAACATCATCACGTATTTTTCTTTTTTTTTTTTATACATTTTATCAAACTCTTCATAATACTAACTTTTTGTATTTGTGTATTTTATTATAATTATTACTAACTTTTATATTTACGCTTTACTATTTATTTATTAAATATTACTAACTTTATAGTCATATACTAACATATTATTATAATATTTTAAATACTTATCTGTTATTAATATAAATAAAGATACTATGTGTTTTATTATGTGCTATAATAAATTTATTATTCATTATATTATTCTACAAAAATTGGTCATTCGACCATCAATTGACCATAATTGACCATAATTTGACCACATAATTTGACCACATAATTTGACCATAAATTGACCATAAATTGACCATAAATTGACCATAAATTGACCATAAATTGACCTTAATTTGACCTTAATTTGACCTTAATTTGACCTTAATTTGACCTTAATTTGACCTCCTTAATTTGACCATAATTCGACCATAATTTGACCTTAATTTGACCTTAATTCGACCTTAATTCGACCATAATTTTGACCATAATTTGACCATAATTCGACCATAATTCGACCTTAATTCGACCTTAATTTGACCTTAATTTGACCTTAATTTGACCTTAATTTGACCTTAATTTGACCTTAATTTGACCTTAAATTTGACCTTAATTTGACCTTAATTTGACCTTAAATTTGACCTTAATTTGACCTTAATTCGACCATAATTCGACCATAATTTGACCATAATTCGAACCATTTGACCATATTTTGACCATTAATCGACCATCAATCGACCATCAATCGACCATCAATCGACCATCAGTTGACCATCAATCGGCCTGCCCGATTGATGACGGATTTTGGCGGAAATCGGCTATCAATCGGCCCACCCGATTGAATACTTATTGAATCAATCAGTTATCAATAGATACCCGATTGATAGCTGATTGGTGACTGATTTGCCACCATTCGACCTGTGAGAAAAGCGTGAAAGATCAGTACAAATTACAAATATTCGCTTATCATTTTGATGAAATTTACCTTTTCTTGTATCCAATAGCTAGCAAACGCAAATGTAATTTTTAAAGTCACACAGTAAAATGAAAAAATCGTTACAAATATTCGAATGCCACTTGAAAGAAAATATAAATATAAAATACCACCTCGATCAAATGTAAGGAGCAAAAGAAGCATTAAAATCATCAAAATAACATACGTCCTAAACGTAGAGAACGTCCCTTCGATAGTCCAGAAGATATGAAGGGAAGGCTTAGCATTAATGATGAGATAGGAGGATATTTGAAATATACATATACACATATATATATATGTAACGTAAGGTAGCGTAATGTAACGTAGCATAGCGTAAGCATAAGCTATACTTTAAGCCGTATGAATTTTTCGCGTCAAAGTACTAAAGTATCATAACGTAACGTAGCGATAGAGATAGTAGTAGAGGTTTTACAAAAAGAAATAGTGAAAGGTTAGTAGTAAATAACGGATTCTGTAACTGTTTCCAGAACAAAATCGGAATATTCTCGTTTCCGATTGTTGAATGTGAGAGTAAAAGTTAGAAGAAGTTTGCTACGAAAATAATTAAAATAATTAAAGTCATAACTCGTACAAGTAACTTACATATCGGTATGTTAACTATTGAAGGAATTATATCACACTAACCACTAGTTCCAGACACCATACGAGCGCAAGGCATTAGCAGTTTTGTTATGGGTGGTTCTATCCAACAGTAAACGGTGATATAATAAGTAAAAATAGACAAAAATAGGTAACACAATCGTAAAATGGCAAAAAAAATTTGCGAGTAGGGCAAAACGGAAAAAAAAGTAATATTGTTATAAGCAGAGATCTGACCAATCAGACTAAAATTGATGATCAAATCGTGACCATTTTTGCACTATGACATAAATTTACAAGATATTTGTGTGATGTAAACTTGCCGTAATATACCAAATTTTCCATGTTATACCAATTTTTTATATCATGTTAGCGAATTTTCTTATAACGATGCCAAACCCTACAAAGCAAGTGGACTGTATTTATCACTATATTTATCAATAGCAGACATTATTTTGGAGAGAAGATGGACCATATTTGTTTGGAATTGACATTAATTGATATCGGTTTAATAATACTGTAAAAAGTTTTATTTATATTTTATTTTTTTTGCCGTATACTTTTCTTAATTTTCTCATACTTTCCTTCGATTGTTCATCCGAGCTACTTTGATAGCTAAATGTCCCTTCATAATCCTCCTCTTCTTCTCCTACATTTCCCTCTTCTTTCTTTTCCTCTCTCTCGTCTCTTTCTTTTTCTTCTTCATCTCTCTCATCTCTTTCTTTTTCATTCTCTTCATCTCTCTCGTCACTTTCTTCATAAAGATAAAAATCTTCATTTTCTCTAATTTTTTTCTATTAAAAAAAAAAAATTTTAATATTATATACTATTTATACTATTTATGCAGATTTCAAATACTTACCAAATTTTTTATAAGAAACGGTTTGATTACTGTTTCATTAACGTGAATATCCGAATTTTCTGAGTTTAAAATTAGTTCACATGTGCTAATTGCGAAAGCAATTTGCATCTGTGATACTGATTTTTTTCCTTTACCCAACTTTCTTATTATTGTTGATATATATGTCTCGCCCGAACTATTTATTTTTTTAAATAATTTATCGTAACATAATTTAACGGCCGGTTCATTCTTCCATTCTTTGATGATGGTTTCTCTGCTAGTTTAGGAATGGGAGGGAGTTGGAGTTCTCAAAAAGTGACGGACATCGCGTTCTTTATATTACCAGTTAAAACACCTCGGACACTTTGATGTTTTTCCAAAAGCTATAAGAAAAATTAATTAATTTTCAATGTGTTAATATAAAATCGTAAAATTGCGCGATACTTACGTGGGATGATATATTATTTTCGTAATAAATCACCCAATTATCGGGTCTTTTGAATTTGTTCATAAATTCTTTATGGTTTTCATTTATAAATGTCCTAGTGGCTTCTCGAAAATCATCCGAATTCGGATATATTGAAGTTTCGAGCAATTTAGGAGCAATGTCTTTGATTACATTCTGTAAAATGATGTACATATAAAGTGATTGTTTAATTTCACTGATTTTTAGGTCAAATTTTTATATCGAGTCTTACTTTTATAAATTCCGTGTCATTATTTACGCCATTATTACATGCTTCCTTTATCTTTGTTACTCTTGCTTCTAAAGACTTTTGATTTGAAATAATAGTTTCAAGTTTCGAAATGATCTTATTATTTTGACGCAAGATCTTCTGCAAAGTCGTTTCTATATAACAGCAGAATATATAATTAATCATTATTTTTCTTTACATATACATATTCGAATACATACCATCAGGAACTTCAGGACACTTTTTTTTTGATTTTGAGCTGGCTTCAGGAACTTCAGGATACTTGTTTTTTTTTGATTTTGAGCTGGATTCTATATAGCAGTAGAATATATAATTAACCATTATTTTTCTTTACATATAACAAATAATATATATTCGAATCATACCATTAGAAGCTTCGCCTTCATCGATTTTTTTCGTTTGTTAACATCAACCGGACGCTTTGGTTTTTTTTTGAACTGCTAGATTCGATATAATTAGCTTTATTCATTGTAAATAAATAATTTGAGGATAGTGGGAAGAACTTAATTAAAACCAAGTTTAACGAACTGAGTTAGAATTACCAGTTGAAGAAGAGAACAACAAAGTATTTATAAATATTTTATAAGCTTAGATTTAATACTTGCCGCATTCGCAAAAGTTTATTTTTTTTTTTTTTATGGCAAACCGGCATCACTTTTTGAAAAATACGAAAGGGTGGGTATTCTTTCTTTTTTTGCGGCAAATCACGCATCGATTATTGAAAATGCAAAGGGGTAAATCGTGCATCGCTTATTGAAAAATGCAAAGGGGTGGGTATTCTTTTTTTGCGACAAATCATTGCGAAAAATGCAAAGGGTGATATAAGCGAACAATATACTAGATGGGGCGATTCTTTTTTTTTGTAAAAAAAAAGGAAATTTAGCATCATATTTATTTTGTAAGAATGCAAAGAGGTGTGAAATGTCACTAGAAGATATTGACTTACATAATTTTACACAAAAATTCAGGAAAGAAAAGAGATCATTTGATAAAAGAAGTAAAAAATCCAAGTCAATTCACATTATCCTTGTAGCCTCCGGGATTCCAAAAATTTTTGAAAGGATGAAGTCTAATAGATAGAAGTTACTGTTAGTATGTGTGCGGATCATTGTACGAAGGCTGATGTACCTACAATATTAATAAAGAGAGTGTTAAAAAAACCGTGATTCTTTTTTTTCGTGTAAAAAAGGAAATTTAGCATATTTTTTTTGCAAAAAATGTAAAGGAGTGCAAAATGTTTTGCATATTTTCATACAAAAAGCTAAAATAATAATTTTGAAAAAAATAAAAGAAAAAAAAAAAACCATGAAGTGAAACATAGAATAAAGAAAGAAGACCTGAAACTTATATTTTTTCATTGATTTAATTTTGATGTCTAAGCCCACTAGATCCGAATATTTTCATGAAACTGATCTCGTAAGGTTTTGCGTCAGTTTCCGCAAAAAAATCAGACATTAGTTACGTTAACTTATTATATCCGTGTATATCCATTAGTAATATAATAATTACTAATTTGAATTAGATTACGCAGTGGTGCATAGTTGAATTCTATAAGTCATTTATTATTTTGATTACTATTTTTATTAAAGTCAAACCATCCAATGAATACAATAACGTTACGAAACCCGTCCGATAGTCATTATAAACCCGGGGTAATAATGGGTCACGGACTACTACTCTAATACTCCAATTTAGTATTTTTTTTCATTTCCTATGACGAAAGAAAATTTGTGTCTTCCTTTTCTTTATGTTGATAAAGTAACCATTCGAAAATTAAATATTGTTAATCACTTTAAAAGAAGATATTACAGGAATTAATTGCTGAACAATTTATGTCATTGTTGTCACGCCCGTGTAATTTTATTAAATTTTACGCTGATTCCAGACTGGAACCAAAGGCTTACATTAATTAATAGATATCACAGAAATTAATTGCATGTTATTATGTGTCGTTGTTATCGCGCCCGTGTAATTTTTTAAATTTTACGCTGATTCCAGACCGGAACCAAAGGATGGGCAGATATAAATAAAATAAAAATTTTTTCGCATTGAAGGTTGATAAAATGCCACGAAATGTCATAATAAATAAAGATTTTTTAATATTATCAGCTTTATTTATAGTGTAATTATAAATATCATCCACATACAATGGTAAAGAGACGGATAAATTTTTTAATAAGGAAATTTTATGTATTATTTGCATTTGGTAGTAAAAAATGATACTTGTTGTATTATATCAAGGGGACAAATCGAGTTTTATTTTTTTTTAGTTGCAGCACTGTAAATATTATTCCTCAAACCTGTAATGTTCTGTAAATGACAAACCGTAGGTGTGTTTTGGGCGGAAACACCGCATCTAAAATGATTTACAATATTAGATTCAGAAGTTTCAAAGATAGTTCGGCTTATATTGAACGAAACATGAATGAAACGTTTCAAATTTTGAAAATAGTTTCGAAACATTGATTATCGTAAATTGGCCGCAATTTTTTTGATTCATTTGAAATACGTCACAAGAGGTAAATTTTTATAAATTGACGAAAGCGAGAGAAATTTTTATTGTAAAGTTTAAATTTGACATAAAAAAGCGATAAAGTTTAAATTCAAGTAAACAAAATACTCTCAAAATGTCTTTCAAATGCCCATTTTGTCCAAGATATTTTAGCACAAGGTCTGCATATACTCAACATAAAAATCATTGTATACCATCTACTAATAATAATAGCAATAAGTGAAAGTAATGATAATGATATTGAGGTAAGAAACAGAAATTATTTAAATTTTTTCTTTAAACATAATTCCTAATTTTATACTAAATTTAGATGGTCCATGAAAATTTAAATGAAGACTTTCTGATAATGAAAGTATTGACTCAGAAATAAATGATCAGAGTTTTCAAAGTAAGATGTCAATTTCGGAGACCGATGAAATTGATCAAAATGAAAATGTCGATGAAAATATCTTGGGAGATTTTGATTCAGAACCAAGTGAAGAACCCGAAGATTCTGACTCAGAATTAAATGAGGAAGAATTCGAACCAGAAATTAATGCAACGTATCCAAATGAAGCATATGGTGATTTAATGTCATTGGTTACAAAACATAAACTTAGCAATGTGACAGGCAATGCTATAATTAAATTTTTAACAATATGCAAATTTAAATAAATCCCCTCTTCCAAAATCTATCGAACAAGGTCATAAATTTTATGAATAATATGAATCTACCAAGTTTAAAGTATACTAAAACTTGTGTAATAAATTATAAAAATAATGAGTATTTTCTTTATCATCGGTCTATAATAAATTGTATAAAAACATATTGTCAATTCCTGACATATCACAAAATTTTGCGCTAACTTTTGAAAAAGTTAAGGTAATTATTTATATACTAGTACTTTCATATAACTTAAAAATGTAGAATATATACTAATCATTATTAACTTAAAGCATAATGAAGAAAGAGTGTATGGTGAGCAGAATACTGGAACATGGTGGGAAAATACAGAAGCACTCTTGCCAATTGGTGCCAAGCTTTTATCTTTAATATTGTATTCAGACGCTACAAATGTTGACACACTGGGAAAAAGTCAACTTCATCCAATTTACTTGTCAATTGGTAATATTAAAAATTGGAGGCGCAACAAACAAGATGCAAAACAATTATTAGGATACTTGCCAATCCTAAAATCTAAAGATAATACTGAGAGAAAGTCTGAAACATTTAAGAAAGCTGTCCGAAAGTGCTTTCATAAATCCTTAGAAAAGTTACTAGATCCTCTATTAAAATTAAATAAAAAGGGTATTGATCTAACTTTGAATAACGAAACTATTTGATTCTATCCTCAGATTTCAATTATAATTTCTGACTGGCCGGAAGCTGCAACGTATTGTCTTACGTATAAATCATCAATGTCAAACCATCCTTGTCATTTTTGTCTGATCGCAAGAGACAATCTTGCTGATCTTAATTTACAATTTGATGATATAACAACGCGAACTCACCTTAATATGCAGGAACATTTTAATCAAGGCACAGTAAATTCCGTTAGCATTGAAAATATATATAATTTTTTTTTGGAAATTACCGTAAGTTTACATAATATTTGTTATACCGGTATTTATTTATCTTATTAATATATTACTTATTAATTTATTTTAAGTAATGTAAATATCTATCAAGCCACAGTGCCCGATAGATTACATCATCTCGATTTAGGTCTTTTCCATTATCAAATCGATTATACGAAGAACTTTTAGAGGAACAATGCGGAAATCTTTAGTAGATGAAATAGATCATCGATTAGCCAAAATACCAAGATTTCCCAGGTTGAAGATCTTTACAAATGGAATACAAACATTAGCCAGACTAACAGCCGATGAATATCGCAATCTGATGAAAATAATGATTTTTGTGGTGGATAATTTATATGAAAATAATGAGAATATTGAAATTTTGTAAAGAATGAAGATCTGACAAAACTTTACGAAGCTTGGAATGAAATGTATGCAATTAGTCGATATGAAAATTTTAAAGAAAGTGATTTGATCAAATTTCAGGAATTGATAAATGAATGGTCTCAAATGTTCGTCAAAACTCTCCAACATATGTCCCCCTCGGGACTGAAATTACCAAAACTGCATTCGTGGGTATACCATATAGTTGATTCGATTCGATCTTTTGGTGCAGTTAATGGATACACTACGGAGACTTATGAAAGTCTTCACAAAGAATATGTCAAAAATCCATACCGATTAAGTAATAAAAAAAATATAGAGATACAATTAATGCAAATAGTAAGTATTATAAAATTACGTACTTATACAATGAAGATTTTTAATTGATTAAATTTTTTTATAGATTCGATGGCGATCAATAATAAATATAACCTATCGAACACCAAATTTAGCAATCACCCTCCGTACATTTAAATTCGCGGCTAAACATTTTGAATTTTTGCTAAAAGATGCGCATGATTTCTTTGTAGAACAGGCGGAAAATTCTAATATAGATAACAGAATGAAATCTGGGTTTTGAAAATTTTTCTGAATGTTTAAATCTGTATATAGATCACGAAAATATTGCAGATAAAGGCAAAGTGATTATATACGGATCAGTTATAATAGAAAATAGTGCAATAATACGTGCAACTAATAGTTATTACGGCAAACCTTGGTTTAGTAATATGTCGATTCGCATGGACTCTGATGAATTATTTGATTATGCTTCTGATCAAGGCATTTGTTATGGGCAGGTAATTATTTAATTTATTGGTACAAATTATTTAAATGACGTTACTAAATTAAAATATTTTTGAAGATTTTGTTAATAGCAAGGATAGATTTTGAAGATCCGTTAAATCTCGCATTAATTCAATGGTATGACTTCAAATCTAAAAGTCATCCATATCTTTATGGATGCCCTTTACTAGAACTTACAGAAATCTATAATTTTATCGATATTGAGGCTATACAAAATATTGTACATATAGTACCCCGGTTTTGATAAGTCAAATGAATATTTTGTAAACAAATATATATTTTAAATTTAGTTATAACGACAAATAAATATTGAAATAAATTTTTAGCCGTCATAATGGTGGTCATGGTAAAGAAGAAAAAAAAATAATAATAATAATTGAATAATATATTAGAGAACCTTTTTCAATAATATAATAATTATTTTTTTCATAAGCAAATAGTAACAACTCCATTATTATAAAATAATATATATTTAATAAGTGATTTATAAAAAAGAGATTTATTTATTTATTTATTATGTTATCATATAAATGTATGTAAAAAAATTTTTTTAACTCTATATGCAAGAAATAATTAAAATTTAAAACATATTATAATTAACTGGTACTTGTTCGCTATCAATAATTATATGATACCCAAGTTGCACGACGAGGACGTCAGTACCAACGCAACCCAAAAAATAATTACAAATAACTATCAGTTATACAACGCCTTATCCAGGAGGGCCGAATAGAGAAGGACGTTTACAGTAGGCCGTCCTTCGTATATCAGGTCTGGGTACCTGACTGAAAACTTTCGCAAACTGTGGCCACGAAGTGCTTCCAGTTCTCTATTCTACCAGTTGTATAACGCCGTTAGGATGACCATTATTCATAATTAATCGAGAAAAGAATAATTTTTTTGATATATTTATATAAATTATTTTTTTACAATGATGTGAATTCTAGCATTAAAATTCGTGATTTATTAACAAATTTAGAAATTGACCCAATTTCAAGATTATCAATCAACTTACACATATTATAGCCGTATAAATAAACCGCCCCTGCATCTGGCTACAACTAATGAAATTTTTTAATATGACCTCTCCCTCGAGAAAAAAAAAATCGTACAATATATTTTAGTCGCAAAGTGCATCGCCAACAGCAAGGACAACAATCGGTAATTATCAATGACATAATAAAATATAATATAATTATTGTTAAATTAACTTAAATTAATTTCATTAGAAACAAAATCAGAATTTGGACGAAGCCCTTGCTAACTTAATTAATAACGTGTATATTAGTAATCAGGATAATAATTTCATACCAAGAGAATGGTATGAAAAATTATGGAAGACTTTCAAGCTCTTGAAAGGAATTATGATAATTTAAATTTTAGATTTAAATTTGGGTTGGGTCTATGGAGATTAGTTTTAATTTTACATTATTATGTTTTCTAGTATTTTTTATAAATAAATTCTTTTTATGATAAAGAAACTTTACATTGAATTATACACTGCAATATAGCCTTTGGTTCCAGTCCGGAATCAGCGTAAAGTTTAATAAAATTACACAGGCGCGGCCAATGATATAATTATTGTTCAGTCATTAATTCCTTAATTAATGTATGTTCCGTTTAGCTCATTAAACTGCATGACGATTGCGATGATATTCTATAGGGCTGATATTTCCCACGATAGAGCTAAATTCTCATCACGAAAATACCTTCCAAATATTTTTATTTCAAAAAAAAAAATTAACATTGGTAGTAGTATCATTATATAATCTAGACCTAGGGTTTTTTATAATATTTATTGAAAGAATACAAAGAAAGAATACAAAAAAATAAAAATCAAAAACATTATTGATTATTTTTGATTATTTTCCCATTTAAAGTATTCATCCAAACTTTTGAATGAAGGTTGTGACGAAGATTGAGACTGTGATGATGATGACGATGACGATGATGATTGCTGTGCGTGCTGTGCGTAAAGTTTTAGTTCAAGATCATAATTTCTTTTCTTTTGAATTTCGATTTGTTTTGCGTACACGTCTATCCATTTTAATAAGTTTTCATTTTCCCGACACAATTGATTCATTCGTTCAATTGCTTTCTCTTTTGATGCTTCAACATCTTTCTTATAATCGATAAGTTGTATTTGAACATCACCAATTTCAATTTCTTTCCGTAATTTATGACGTTGTCGTCTTTTAAGCTGCCGTTTACGAGATGTTTTTCTGGAAAACAAGGATGGTTTGCCCATTTTTTTTAAAAATCAAAAATTTAAAGTTTTTTTTTTAAAAAAATAATGGAAATTTATTAGTCGTGGTAGTGTCGTAGTCAGAAAACAATTTTAGAAATTATCCAGCTGAATAACAGCCGAAATTAGTCAGGTCCTTCTCCAAACATATGGCATTGTAACTAGTGTAACTAGTAATGTGTACACGTGCACATTGTGCACATGAATTTTATATAGACCAGAATCCTACTTAATTATCAGAATTCAAAAAAGGAATTGTAACAATGTAATTCTTTTTTCCGATGATTCCAGATAGATAGATATCTAATAAATTCTTTGAGACTCCTGATGGAACCGTAAAAAATTTATTGATTTATATCTAATTAAAGTATATATATTAATTCTTTGTGATCATTTTTGAAGACTTGTAGTCTTGTAAAAGAAGAAATATATTATATATGGTAATGTGTAATGTTTTATTACATATGTCTACAAAACTGTATAAATTTGGTAACCAATTTATTGAAGTAATAAATAAGTACAGATAGATGCGTAGGTATATGCAGGTTCATTTATACTTTGTTATAATTCTTTATACTTTTTTTTTCTCTCTTCATGATATTAGTTTCACCTTCAAATAAAATATATTAATTATGCTGGTCTGAAGCGGTGTCTCGTAATTCCTTAACATGTAATTTATTTTAATTACGTTGATTGATCAATGAATTATTTTTCCGCGCAATTTCAAAAATAGAAACCATTGTACTGGATGTGCTCTCCTGCGTAATTCCAAAGATAGAAACTATTGTACTGTTAATTATTTCCCTGCGTATCCAAAATCGGATGTAATTTAATTTGATCACTTTGATTTAACAATGAATTATTTTCCGCGCTCTTAATCATTTTCTTGCGTAATTCCAAAATAGAAATCATTGTACTGGATTTATTTTAATTTACGTATATGCAAAGAAAGACGCGGGAGATCAATGATCTAGTTTTTAGCGATAAGAACATTTACATCGCTCATTAAATCAATTTATTTAGTCCACGTTTATACATCAAATTAATTGAGATTTAACAATTATCTATAAACTATACATTGTAAAATATAACATAAATGCATAATTATAAAATATCTAAAAATAAAAACTTGAGAGTTCAAAAAATATAAATATAAGTTATTTCTCTTGGAAATTATGTATCAAGTAATAATCATTTGTTACTACCATTTTGTGAACAAAAACATAAATTTACTCTTTATCTTCTTCATCAAAAAATGTCTCAATCATCAATTGTATCATCAAAAAGAAAAAGGAAGCATGAGTCTTACAATTTAGATGAAAGGCTTCATGAACAATTTAATTGGGACGAGGATTCATTCGACAATAAAAAAATAAAATTAGATACATTGAATGATAGAAAAGAACTATTTAACAAACGCGCTTCTTTTACAAACTTAGTGTCCTCTGCGTCCCTAATATTACCACCCGAAGTTGATATGGTGGTAATTACAAAGGACAAATTTGTTGTGGAATGGATTCAAAATCCAGACACAATAACTAAAATTCCCCCAACTCAAGTGAAACAGGTATTGTACGAGGATGATAGAATTGAACTTGGGAATGAAATTCATCAGAATTCTTTTAAGATACCAGTTTATTATTGTAATTCAGTCACTCCAAATAATATAATTAAGAAAATAAATGAAGAGAAGCGAATGCTCATTAACTCACAAATTAATGATGCAGAAACATCCTTATCGTCTGCCCAAATTGAGAGTTACTCAGAAATAACAAAAAAATCGCTCAAAAAAACAGCTAGTAAGAAATCCGTAAATGAAAAGTTAAATAGTTCAATACGGGCAATAAATGAAAGTCTTCAATACTTTCATTACCTTTCCTCCAAAAGATGTCCTTGTGCGGGGACAAAAAAATTGTAAGTGTTTTATTATTATTTTATATCAAAACAGAATAAATCAATTAAATATTAATATTTTTTTAAGAACCCGAATCGTTACGAATGGAGTGCAAAAATTTGCGAGTATTTAAAGCTAAAAGCAGAGGATGAACATGATGAGAAATTAGAAGAATGGGGAAATCTCGCCACGAAAAAAGAGCATCATATTTCGACTATAGATTCAGTTTATGATAAACCAAATACAAGTTACTTTGAACAATATGTTGATTATATTGCAACTGAACATGAAGAGGTGCCCGATTACCTCATTCCGTTGAATCCTCCTCCAGCACCAATGCTCATCCAAGATAAACATGATGCCAACTTTATGCGGCATTTTGAGGCTGCTACAGATTATATTTTGTATGCAGCTACAGCCTGCACAAGATTAAGGGTCAGCGAGGAAATTGCTCGCAGATCAAGATTAAGATGGTATAGTGTTTTAGCAGATCTTTACGACCGTTATAAACAAGTTGTAGACAAAATACCTTCCTTAAAAGATGATGATAAGAGGGTTAAGGAAGCCTCAGAATTGGAAGGGAAAAAAAAGATAAATTAAGAAGAAAGGCACTCGCAAAGGAAGTGATGGCGGGCCAAAGGATCAACAAAATCTTAAATGCCCTGAAAGAGCAGTGGAATGTGATAGAATTACATGATTTTATCACAAGAGAATTCCTAATAAATAATGATACAGATTTTTTTGATAAACTAACAAAGGAATTCAGTGGCCGACAAAGGAATTTGACCTACATTATAGGCGGGTTCCTATTCGGAATCCTCGTTTCAATTTGCTTTAAAGGAGGATGATGATAATTATAAAAAGTCAGAGGATCACGAAAATAACGAAGAAGAGGATGATAATGAGGATGGAAAAGCACCAGATGGAGATGCAGCACAAGCACCAGTCGAGGATATGGTGGAAATCACGATGATGACGAGAATGATGAAGAGATGGGATATTGACAGAAAAAAGGATGGTGATTATGAAAAATCAGAGAATCACAAAAATAACGAAAAAGAGGATGATAATGAGGATGGAGATGCAGCACCAGCACCAGATGCAGCACCGGAAGATGGCCAGCAGTTAATTTGATTTTTTCATAATAGAATTTAGTTTATTTTACGAGAGTTTTTTTATTTCCTATTTTATCAGATTTATAAAAAAACATTATCTGTTCGTAATAAATAAATAAAAATATATACGGTATATTATATGTATATGTCAAAAACATGTTTTAAGATAGTGTAAATTGATTCAACTTATTATGTTTTTCTTTAAATATCGTTCATTTGAAAAGCTCTGGTAAAATGCGTGTTCTTTTGCTCTAAACAACCTTTCACGTGGCTGGCATTGCCAAATAACGTTTTTTTTTAAATAATTTAATAAAAAGAATAATTGTTTTTTAAATTACAATACATGAAAGGCACAGAATGCTTTTATAAAAGATGCTTGACAAATCATTTTTAATAATGTCAGAATTTCCAGAAAAAGTAGTTTACATATTTTCTTATTGAGCTAAATGAGCAAAATATTGCAGATTCGTTTTTATCTGTTATAATTTTAAATATAATGTACAGATATCACAGGAATTTATGTGTCGTTGTTGTTGTCGTGCCCATGCAGTTTTATTAAATTTTTACGCTGATTCTGGACCAGAACCAAAAGAACCAAAGGCTTACATTAATTACATTAATTAAAAGAAGATATTACAGGATTGCTGAACAATATGTCATTATGTGTTATTGTTGTCGCGCCCGAGTAATTTTATTAAATTTTACGCTGATTCCGGACCGGAACTAAAGGCTTACATTAATTACATTAATTAAAAGAAGATATTACAGGAATTAATTGCTGAACAATATGTCATTATGTGTCATTTTGTCGTGCCCGTGTAATTTCTTTGTAATGTTCAATAAATATAATAATATTGAAAAAAACCAGGTCCTTCTAGATTATATAATGATACTACTACCAATTACCAAAGTTAATTTTTTTTTGAAATAAAAATATTTAGACATTTTACATGGGGAGAATTTAGCCCTATCGTGGGACAATGGGAAATGTCATCCCTATAGAAAGTCTTCACAATCATCATGCGGTAGAAATTGAACTTAAGACCTGCAGATATGCAGATTCCGTGCAAAGAACAACTACACCACATAATTGTAGTTAGAAAAAAGATTTTATTGATAATTTTAAGTCTATAAAAATTTTAATAATTTTCAATTTTATATACTAAGATCTAAATTTTTTTTGTATACGTTTCCGCTACTATATTGTATTGTACATTGTAGGTGGTGCACAAATTTCCGCACATGACCATAATTTTTGTGTGCGCTTTATACTTGGTAAGATTAATGAAAATTTAGTTGTTAATAAAAATCAAATCTATATCTCTTTGAATTTTTAGAGTTTTAGCAGATATCGCTGCAAATCGACATCATAAATGTTATATCGTATCATATATATATTAATTTAACATCGTTCAAATTTCAAAGTTTCTTAATTATATAAATATCAGTAATTATTAAATTTGTGTCAAGTTTTAAAATTAACCAATAAAATCACATTAATCTTTATGCATGATGTAATATACTAAATTAACCAATCAAAATTCGATTTGTTTACATGCATGTGATATCTAAAAATAGCTAAAAATCGTGTTTATTTAATGCGTGATTTTTTTTTGCTTATTTTCAAAAATACGCTTCTCTCTTAAATATTATATTGTCTTATATATTAACACTTTACGGTATTTTCTTTTCTCTTTTATCCAAGTATACTTTACTTATCTTTTATCCAAGTATACTTATCTTTTACAATATTAACAATACTTTGGTATTTTAGTTTATATATTCGATATAACCACCAACACGAAGACCGTTCACCAAAAAACGTATAAGACAAAAAAACTACTTTTAAATAAATAGTGAAGCCATTAGCAGGTATGAAAATGGGATATACGCATATTTTTCGTATTTTTTTGACTCTACCATATTCGTAAAGTCTACTGGTTCTGTAGGAGGGATTGGTTATGTACTTTCTTTACAATAGGGTGTAGTTTGAGTCTTTCTTTGTTAGACTGTGGTATTACTTAAGGGAGTTAGAATGTATTCTCAAATGCTATGTTCAAATTGCTGAATATATTTGAAGCTTTCTTTTGTAATATTTGCTTAGCCTGGAGGAAAATGTTGTGAAATAGGGCTGGATATTTTATGACATTTTTCTGCCGCCAATTACTTTGTCCGGGGTGGCATCAGTCGTAGCAGCCAGCATTTTTTTTATAATATTATGGTTTTAAGAATTAGTAACACTTTCAAAATTTAAAGAGCTAATGTTAAAAATATTATCATTTTTATTTTTTCTCAAAATCCCGGAGATTGCCTGCTCTAACCATTATCCCAAGGTTATGTATTAAATTTAAATTTTAAATATATTTTATAAAGAGTATATTATATTAATCATAATTGTTTTTTTTTATATTTTTTTTAAAATTTACCCTTAGCGACTGGATCCTACTTACGTATAGAATAAAAGGAATAAAGATAGTATTTAATGTTTTCGTTATTCTTAACAATAATCTTTATTTTCTTTTATTATTAATAAGATTATATTATTATTATTGATGTATAATAAATATTAATTTTTGTGATGTAATTTATGAAATTACTACGATATAGTTATTGATGATATCAAATAAATGTTATAATACTTTAGCGATGTTAATTCGATATTAATATGATATTTCTACGATATAGTTATGATGTCAAATAAATGTTATAATACTTTGGTAACGTTAATATGATATTTCAACATTTCGACCGTAAATGTTTCGTAATACTTACAAGCACGTAATGCTACAGAACATTTTGACCGTAATATTTTGTAATGCTTACGAGCACGTAATGCTACGGAACATTATGGTCGAAATGTTTCGTAATACTTACAAGCACGTAATGTTACGGAACATTTTGACCGTAATGTTTCGTAATGCTTACGAGCACGTAATGCTATGGAATATTTTGACCGTAATATTTCGTAATGCTTACGAGCACGTAATGCTACGGAATATTATGGTCGAAATATTTCGTAATATTTACAAGCACGTAATGCTACGGAACATTTCGATCGTAAGGTTCTGTAATACTTACGAGCACGTAATGCTACGGAACATTATGGTCGAAATGTTTCGTAATACTTACGAGCATGTAATGCTACAGAACATTTTGACCATAATGTTTCGTAATGCTTACGAGCACGTAATGCTACGGAACATTATGTCGAAATATTTCGTAATACTTACAAGCACGTAATGCTACGGAACATTATGGTCAAAATATTTCATAATACTTACGAGCACGTAATACTACGGAACATTTTGACCGTAATGTTTCGTAATGCTTACGAGCACGTAATGCTATGGAACATTATGGTCCAAAATGTTTCGTAATACTTACAAGCACGTAATGCTACAGAACATTATGATCGAAATGTTTCATAATACTTACAAGCACGTAATGCTACGGAACATTATGGTTGAAATGTTTCGTAATACTTACGAGCACGTAATTTCACGATATATTTTGGCATATTTTTACGTAGGTTTATGGATCCCGTAAAATATATGGAATATTACGTCGTAAAAATGCGTAAGGTTGCGAAAAACTGTAAACTTACAGAACATTATGCCGTGTTTAATTTCCTGATGAATGTCAAAATTAATTAAAGTAAATTAATATAATGTCAAAATTAATTAAAGTAAATTAATATAATGTCAAAATTAATTAAAGTAAATTAATATAATGTCAAAATTAATAATGTCAATTAATACGAAATTAAAATAAATTAATATAAATATAAAAGATCATTTTTTGATTAATTAATAAATCTTAAATTTTTTTTAATTCAGAAATTCTCGATAAGTATCAATTCAATTGCTTCGTAATCGTTTATAAGACTTTGAAATTTAGTAAAAAATATGGATAATTATCATTGTGAAATCTGTAAAAGAGATTTAAAACTGCTAGTAGGTTAACGTGATACGTTAATACCATGCACCAAGGAAGAACAACGATTCCTCAAGTGAATGAACAGCGATTTCATGATGAATCGTCTATTCAATACCAGAATACAACGAAACCTTATGGACGATAGCAAATTGTGAATCCATCAGTTGCAATCACACAAGAAACTA
>BLAL01000167.1:0-247846 GCA_015698045.1 Rhizophagus clarus
ATTATTATAATATTTTAAATACTTATCTGTTATTAATAAAATAAAATACTATGTGTTTATTATGTGCTATAATAAATTATTATTCATTATATTATTTCTACAAAAATTGTCATTCGACCATCAATTGACCATAATTGACCATAATTGACCACATAATTTGACCACATAATTTGACCATAAATTGACCATAAATTGACCATAAATTGACCATAAAATTGACCATAAATTGACCTTAATTTGACCTTAATTTGACCTTAATTTGACCTTAATTTGACCTTAATTTGACCTCCTTAATTTGACCATAATTCGACCATAATTTGACCTTAATTTGACCTTAATTCGACCTTATTCGACCATAATTTTGACCATAATTTGACCATAATTCGACCATAATTCGACCTTAATTCGACCTTAATTTGACCTTAATTTGACCTTAATTTACCTTAATTTGACCTTAATTTGACCTTAATTTGACCTTAAATTTGACCTTAATTTGACCTTAATTTGACCTTAAATTTGACCTTAATTTGACCTTAATTCGACCATAATTCGACCATAATTTGACCATAATTCGACCATTGACCATATTTGACCATTAATCGACCATCAATCGACCATCAATCGACCATCAATCGACCATCAGTTGACCATCAATCGGCCTGCCCGATTGTTGACGGATTTGGCGGAAATCGGCTATCAATTCGGCCACCCGATTGAATACTTATTGAATCAACAGTTATTCAATAAGATACCCGATTGATAGCTGATTGGTGACTGATTTGCCAAATGGGACCTGTGAGAAAAGCGTGAAAGATCAGTACAAATTACAAATATTCGCTTATCATTTTGATGAAATTTACCTTTTCTTGTATCCAATAGCTAGCAAACGCAAATGTAATTTTTAAAGTCACACAGTAAAATGAAAAAATCGTTACAAATATTCGAATGCCACTTGAAAGAAAATATAAATATAAAAATACCACCTCGATCAAATGTAAGGAGCAAAAGAAGCATTAAAATCATCAAAATAACATACGTCCTAAACGTAGAGAACGTCCCTTCGATAGTCCAGAAGATATGAAGGGAAGGCTTAGCATTAATGATGAGATAGGAGGATATTTGAAATATACATATACACATATATATATATGTAACGTAAGGTAGCGTAATGTAACGTAGCATAGCGTAAGCATAAGCTATACTAACTTTAAAGCCGTTGAATTTTTCGCGTCAAAGTACTAAAGTATCATAACGTAACGTAGCGATAGAGATAGTAGTAGAGGTTTTACAAAAAGAAATAGTGAAAGGTTAGTAGTAAATAACGGATTCTGTAACTGTCTCCAGAACAAAATCGGAATATTCTCGTTTCCGATTGTTGAATGTGAGAGTAAAAGTTAGAAGAAGTTTGCTACGAAAATAATTAAAATAATTAAAGTCATAACTCGTACAAGTAACTTACATATCGGTATGTTAACTATTGAAGAATTATATCACACTAACCACTAGTTTCCAGACACCATACGAGCGCAACGGCATAGCAGTTTGTTCATGGTTGGTCTATCCAAGGTACCAACGGTGATATAATAAGTAAAAATAGACAAAAATTAGGTAACGCATTCGTTAACAATCGGCACAAAAAAAATCTCGCAGTCAGGGCCAAACGGAAAAAAAGTCAGTAATATTGGTATAAGCAGGAGGATCATGACCAATCAGACTAAAATTCATGATCAATAATCGTGGACCCCATTTTTCTGGCACTTATGAATAGATACCCAAGTATTTGATGTTAGGTAAACTGCCGTAATCATACCAATTTTTCCCATGTTATACCCAATTTTATATTTATGTTAGCGAATTTTCTACTTATACGTGCCACAACCCCCTACACAAAGCCGCAGTGGCACTGTATTTACTCACTACATATTATCAATAGCAGGACATTATTTGGGAGAGAAGATGGACCATATTTGTTTGGAATTGACATTAATTGATATCGGTTTAATAATACTGTAAAAAAGTTTTATTTATATTTTATTTTTTTTTTGCGTATACTTTCTTAATTTTGCTCATTACTTCCTTTCGACTGTGTTCATCGCCGATGCTTACTTTGATGCTTAAATGTCCCGTTCCATATTCCTCCTCTTCTTCTCCTACATTTCCCTCTTCTTTCTTTTCCTCTCTCGTCGTCTCGTTTCTTTTGCTTCTTCATTCTCTCATCCTTCTTTTTCATTTCTCCTTCATCTCTCTCGTCACTTTCTTGTCCATTAAAGATAAAAATCGTTCATTTTCTCTTAATTTTTTCTATTAAAAAAAAAAAATTTAAATATATACTATTTATACTATTTTGCAGATTCAAAACTTACCAATTTTTATAAGAAACGGCTTGATTACTGTTTCATTAACGTGAATATCCGAATTTTCTGGGTTTAAAATTAGTTTCACAGTGCTAATTGCGAAAAGCAATTTGCGTCTGTGATACTGATTTTTTCCTTACCCAACTTTCTTATTATTGGTTGATATATATGTCTCGCCCGAACTATTATTTTTTTAAATAATTTCATCGTAACATAATTTAACGGCCGGTTCATTCTTCCATTCTTTGATGATGGTTTCTCTGCTAGTTGTACGGAATGGGAGGGAGTTGGAGTTCTCAAAAAGTGACGGACA
This sequence comes from Rhizophagus clarus, assembly GCA_015698045.1. NCBI lineage: Eukaryota > Fungi > Glomeromycota > Glomeromycetes > Glomerales > Glomeraceae > Rhizophagus > Rhizophagus clarus. The sequence continues at coordinate 2,668 of BLAL01000167.1, forward strand.
TCGCGTTCTTTATATTACCCAGTTAAAACACCTCGGACACTTTGAGGTTTTTTCCAAAAGCTATAAGAAAAAATTAATTAATTTTCAATGTGTTAATATAAAATCGTAAAATTGCGCGATACTTACGTGGGATGATTATTATTTTCGTAATAAATCACCCAATTATCGGTCTTTTGAATTTGTTCATAAATTCTTTATGGTTTTCATTTATAAATGTCCTAGTGGCTTCTCGAAAATCATCCGAATTCGGATATATTGAAGTTTCGAGCAATTTAGGACAATGTCTTTGATTACATTCTGTAAAATGATGTACATATAAAGTGATTGTTTAATTCACTGATTTTTAGGTCAAATTTTTAATCGAGTCTTACTTTTATAAATTCCGTGTCATTATTTACGCCATTATTACATGCTTCCTTTATCTTTGTTACTCTTGCTTCTAAAGACTTTTGATTGAAATAATAGTTTTCAAGGTTTCGAAATGATCCTTATTATTTTGACGCAAGATCTTCTGCAAAGTCGTTTCTATATAACAGCCAGAATATATAATTAATCATTATTTTTCTTTACATATACATATTCGAATACATACCATCAGAACTTCAGGACACTTTTTTTTTTGATTTTGAGCTGGCTTCAGGAACTTCAGGATACTTGTTTTTTTTTTGATTTTGAGCTGGATTTCTACTATAGCAGTAGAATATATAATTAACCATTATTTTTCTTTACAATATAACAAATAATATATATTCGAATCATACCATTAGAAGCTTCGCCTTCATCGATTTTTTTTTTCGTTTGTTAACATCAACCGGGACGCTTGGTTTTTTTTGAACTGCTAGATTCGATATAATTAGCTTTATTCATTGTAAATAAATAATTTGAGGATAGTGGGAAGAACTTAATTAAAACCAAGTTTAACGAAACTGAGTTAGAATTACCAGTTGAAGAAGAGAACAACAAAGTATTTATAAATATTTTTATAAGCTTAGATTTAATACTTGCCGCATTCGCAAAAGTTTATTTTTTTTTTTTTTTTATGGCAAACCGGCATCACTTTTTGAAAAATACGAAAGGGGTGGGTATTCTTTCTTTTTTTTGCGGCAAATCACGCATCGATTATTGAAAAATGCAAAGGGGTAAATCGTGCATCGCTTATTGAAAATGCAAAGGGGTGGGTATTCTTTTTTTGCGACAAATCATGCGAAAAATGCAAAGGTTGATATAAGCGAACAATATACTAGATGGGGGCGATTCTTTTTTTTTGTAAAAAAAAAGGAAATTTAGCATCAATATTTATTTTGTAAAGAATGCAAAGAGGTGTGAAGATGTCACTAGAAGATATTGACTTACATAATTTTACACAAAAATTCAGGAAAGAAAAGAGATCATTTGATAAAAGAAGTAAAAAATCCAAGTCAATTCACATTATCCTTGTAGCCTCCGGATTCCAAAAATTTTTCGAAAGGGATAAGTCTAATAGATAGAAGTTACTGTTAGTATGTGTGCGGATCATTGTACGAAGGCTGATGTACCTACAATATTAATAAAGAGAGTGTTAAAAAACCGTGATTCTTTTTTTTTCGTGTAAAAAAAGGAAATTTAGCATATTTTTTTTTGCAAAAAATGTAAAGGAGTGCAAAATGTTTTGCATATTTTCATACAAAAAGCTAAAATAATAATTTTGAAAAAAATAAAAGAAAAAAAAAAAACCATGAAGTGAAACATAGAATAAAGAAGAAAGACCTGAAACTTATATTTTTCATGATTTAATTTTGATGTCTAAGCCCACTAGATCCGAATATTTTCATGAAACTGGATCTCGTAAGGTTTTGCGTCAGTTTCCGCAAAAAAATCAGACATTAGTTACGTTAACTTATTATATCCGTTGTATATCCATTAGTAATATAATAATTACTAAATTTGAATTAGATTACGCAGTGGTGCATAGTTGAATTCTATAAGTCATTTATTATTTTGATTACTATTTTTATTAAAGTCAAACCATCCAATGAATACAATAACGTTACGAAACCCGTCTGATAGTCAATTACAAACCCAGGTAATAACGGGTCACGGACTACTACTCTAATACTCCAATTTAGTATTTTTTTCATTTCTATGACGAAAGAAAATTTGTGTCTCCTTTTCTTTATGTTGATAAAGTAACCATTCGAAAATTAAATATTGTTAATCACTTTAAAAGAAGATATTACAGGAATTAATTGCTGAACAATTTATGTCATTGTTGTCGCGCCTGTGTAATTTTATTAAATTTTACGCTGATTCCGGACGGAACCAAAGGCTTACATTAATTAATTAGATATCACAGGAATTAATTGCATGTTATTATGTGTCGTGTTGTTCGCGCCTGTGTAATTTTATTAAATTTTACGCTGATTCCAGACCGGAACCAAAGGATGGGCAGATATAAATAAAATAAAAATTTTTTCGCATTGAAGGTGATAAAATGCCACGAAATGTCATAATAAATAAAGATTTTTTAATATTATCAGCTTTATTTATAGTGTAATTATAAATATCATCCACATACAATGGTAAAGAGACGGATAAAATTTTTTAATAAGGAAATTTTATGTATTATTTGCATTTGGTAGTAAAAAAATGATACTTGTTGTATTATATCAAGGGGACAATCGAGTTTTATTGTTTTTTTTTTAGTTGCAGCACTGTAAATATTATTCCTCAAAACCTGTAATGTTCTGTAAATGACAAACCGTAGGTGTGTTTTGGGCGGAAACACCGCATCTAAAATGATTTACAAATATTAGATTCAGAAGTTTCAAAGATAGTTTCGGCTTATATTGAACGAAACATGAATGAAACGTTTCAAATTTTGAAAATAGTTTCGAAACATTGATTATCGTAAATTGGCGCAATTTTTTGATTCATTTGAAATACGTCACAAGAGGTAAATTTTATAAATTGACGAAAGCGAGAGAAATTTTTATTGTAAAGTTTAAATTTGACATAAAAAAGCGATAAAGTTTAAATTCAAGTAAACAAAATACTCTCAAAATGTCTTTCAAATGCCCATTTTGTCCAAGATATTTTAGCACAAGGTCTGCATATACTCAACATAAAAATCATTGTATACCATCTACTAATAATAATAGCAATAGTGAAAGTAATGATAATGATATTGAGGTAAGAAACAGAAATTATTTAAATTTTTCTTTAAACATAATTCCTAATTTTATACTAAATTTAGATGGTCCATGAAAATTTAAATGAAGACTTTTCTGATAATGAAAGTATTGACTCAGAAATAAATGATCAGAGTTTTCAAAGTAAGATGTCAATTTCGGAGACCGATGAAATTGATCAAAATGAAAATGTCGATGAAAATATCTTGGGAGATTTTGATTCAGAACCAAGTGAAGAACCCGAAGATTCTGACTCAGAATTAAAATGAGGAAGAATTCGAACCAGAAATTAATGCAACGTATCCAAATGAAGCATATGGTGATTTAATGTCATTGGTTACAAAACATAAACTTAGCAATGTGACAGGCAATGCTATAATTAAATTTTTTAACAAATATGCAAATTTAAATAAATCCCCTCTTCCAAAATCTATCGAACAAGGTCATAAATTTATGAATAATATGAATCTACCAAGTTTAAAGTATACTAAAACTTGTGTAATAAATTATAAAAATAATGAGTATTTTCTTTATCATCGGTCTATAATAAATTGTATAAAAAACATATTGTCAATTCCTGACATATCACAAAATTTTGCGCTAACTTTTGAAAAAGTTAAGGTAATTATTTATATACTAGTACTTTCATATAACTTAAAAATGTAGAATATATACTAATCATTATTAACTTAAAGCATAATGAAGAAAGAGTGTATGGTGAGCAGAATACTGGAACATGGTGGGAAAATACAGAAGCACTCTTGCCAATTGGTGCCAAGCTTTTATCTTTAATATTGTATTCAGACGCTACAAATGTTGACACACTGGGAAAAAGTCAACTTCAATCCAATTTACTTGTCAATTGGTAATATTAAAAAATTGGAGGCGCAACAAACAAGATGCAAACAATTATTAGGATACTTGCCAATCCTAAAATCTAAAGATAATACTGAGAGAAAGTCTGAAACATTTAAGAAAGCTGTCCGAAAGTGCTTTCATAAATCCTTAGAAAAGTTACTAGATCCTCTATTAAAATTAAATAAAAGGGTATTGATCTAACTTTGAATAACGAAACTATTTGATTCTATCCTCAGATTTCAATTATAATTTCTGACTGGCCGGAAGCTGCAACGTATTGTCTTACGTATAAATCATCAATGTCAAACCATCCTTGTCATTTTTGTCTGATCGCAAGAGACAATCTTGCTGATCTTAATTTACAATTTGATGATATAACAACGCGAACTCACCTTAATATGCAGGAACATTTTAATCAAGGCACAGTAAATTCCGTTAGCATTGAAAATATATATAATTTTTTTTGGAAATTACCGTAAGTTTACATAATATTTGTTATAACCGGTATTTATTTATCTTATTAATATATTACTTATTAATTTATTTTAAGTAATGTAAATATCTATCAAGCCACAGTGCCCGATAGATTACATCATCTCGATTTAGGTCTTTTCCATTATCAAATCGATTATACGAAGAAACTTTTAGAGGAACAATGCGGAAAATCTTTAGTAGATGAAATAGATCATCGATTAGCCAAATACCAAGATTTCCCAGGTTGAAGATCTTTACAAATGGAATACAAACATTAGCCAGACTAACAGCCGATGAATATCGCAATCTGATGAAAATAATGATTTTTGTGGTGGATAATTTATATGAAAATAATGAGAATATTGAAAATTTTGTAAAGAATGAAGATCTGACAAACTTTACGAAGCTTGGAATGAAATGTATGCAATTAGTCGATATGAAAATTTTAAAGAAAGTGATTTGATCAAATTTCAGGAATTGATAAATGAATGGTCTCAAATGTTCGTCAAAACTCTCCAACATATGTCCCCCTCGGGACTGAAATTACCAAAACTGCATTCGTGGGTATACCATATAGTTGATTCGATTCGATCTTTTGGTGCAGTTAATGGATACACTACGGAGACTTATGAAAGTCTTCACAAAGAATATGTCAAAAATCCATACCGATTAAGTAATAAAAAAAATATAGAGATACAATTAATGCAAATAGTAAGTATTATAAAATTACGTACTTATACAATGAAGATTTTTAATTGATTAAATTTTTTTATAGATTCGATGGCGATCAATAATAAATATAACCTATCGAACACCAAATTTAGCAATCACCCTCCGTACATTTAAATTCGCGGCTAAACATTTTGAATTTTTGCTAAAAGATGCGCATGATTTCTTTGTAGAACAGGCGGAAAATTCTAATATAGATAACAGAATGAAATCTGGGTTTGAAAATTTTTCTGAATGTTTAAATCTGTATATAGATCACGAAAATATTGCAGATAAAGGCAAAGTGATTATATACGGATCAGTTATAATAGAAAATAGTGCAATAATACGTGCAACTAATAGTTATTACGGCAAACCTTGGTTTAGTAATATGTCGATTCGCATGGACTCTGATGAATTATTTGATTATGCTTCTGATCAAGGCATTTGTTATGGGCAGGTAATTATTTAATTTATTGGTACAATTATTTAAATGACGTTACTAAATTAAAATATTTTTGAAGATTTTGTTAATAGCAAGGATAGATTTTGAAGATCCGTTAAATCTCGCATTAATTCAATGGTATGACTTCAAATCTAAAAGTCATCCATATCTTTATGGATGCCCTTTACTAGAACTTACAGAAATCTATAATTTTATCGATATTGAGGCTATACAAAATATTGTACATATAGTACCCCCGGTTTGATAAGTCAAATGAATATTTTGTAAACAAATATATATTTTAAATTTAGTTATAACGACAAATAAATATTGAAATAAATTTTTAGCCGTCATAATGGTGGTCATGGTAAAGAAGAAAAAAAATAATAATAATAATTGAATAATATATTAGAGAACCTTTTTCAATAATATAATAATTATTTTTTTCATAAGCAAATAGTAACAACTCCATTATTATAAAATAATATATATTTAATAAGTGATTTATAAAAAAGAGATTTATTTATTTATTTATTATGTTATCATATAAATGTATGTAAAAAAATTTTTTTAACTCTATATGCAAGAAATAATTAAAAATTTAAAACATATTATAATTAACTGGTACTTGTTCGCTATCAATAATTATATTGATACCCAAGTTGCACGACGAGGACGTCAGTACCAACGCAACCCAAAAAATAATTACAAATAACTATCAGTTATACAACGCCTTATCCAGGAGGGCCGAATAGAGAAGGACGTTTACAGTAGGCCGTCCTTCGTATATCAGGTCTGGGTACCTGACTGAAAACTTTCGCAAACTGTGGCCACGAAGTGCTTCCAGTTCTCTATTCTACCAGTTGTATAACGCCGTTAGGATGACCATTATTCATAATTAATCGAGAAAAGAATAATTTTTTGATATATTTATATAAATTATTTTTTTACAATGATGTGAATTCTAGCATTAAAAATTCGTGATTTATTAACAAATTTAGAAATTGACCCAATTTCAAGATTATCAATCAACTTACACATATTATAGCCGTATAAATAAACCGCCCCTGCATCTGGCTACAACTAATGAAATTTTTAATATGACCTCTCCCTCGAGAAAAAAAAATCGTACAATATATTTTAGTCGCAAAGTGCATCGCCAACAGCAAGGACAACAATCGGTAATTATCAATGACATAATAAAATATAATATAATTATTGTTAAATTAACTTAAATTAATTTCATTAGAAACAAAATCAGAATTTGGACGAAGCCCTTGCTAACTTAATTAATAACGTGTATATTAGTAATCAGGATAATAATTTCATACCAAGAGAATGGTATGAAAAATTATGGAAAGACTTTCAAGCTCTTGAAAGGAATTATGATAATTTAAATTTTAGATTTAAATTTGGGTTGGGTCTATGGAGATTAGTTTTAATTTTTACATTATTATGTTTTCTAGTATTTTTTATAAATAAATTCTTTTTATGATAAAGAAACTTTACATTGAATTATACACTGCAATATAGCCTTTGGTTCCAGTCCGGAATCAGCGTAAAGTTTAATAAAATTACACAGGCGCGGCCAATGATATAATTATTGTTCAGTCATTAATTCCTTAATTAATGTATGTTCCGTTTAGCTCATTAAACTGCATGACGATTGCGATGATATTCTATAGGGCTGATATTTCCCACGATAGAGCTAAATTCTCATCACGAAAATACCTTCCAAATATTTTTATTTCAAAAAAAAAAATTAACATTGGTAGTAGTATCATTATATAATCTAGACCTAGGGTTTTTTATAATATTTATTGAAAGAATACAAAGAAAGAATACAAAAAAAATAAAAATCAAAAACATTATTGATTATTTTTGATTATTTTCCCATTTAAAGTATTCATCCAAACTTTTGAATGAAGGTTGTGACGAAGATTGAGACTGTGATGATGATGACGATGACGATGATGATTGCTGTGCGTGCTGTGCGTAAAGTTTTAGTTCAAGATCATAATTTCTTTTCTTTTGAATTTCGATTTGTTTTGCGTACACGTCTATCCATTTTAATAAGTTTTCATTTTCCCGACACAATTGATTCATTCGTTCAATTGCTTTCTCTTTTGATGCTTCAACATCTTTCTTATAATCGATAAGTTGTATTTGAACATCACCAATTTCAATTTCTTTCCGTAATTTATGACGTTGTCGTCTTTTAAGCTGCCGTTTACGAGATGTTTTTCTGGAAAACAAGGATGGTTTGCCCATTTTTTTAAAAATCAAAAATTTAAAAGTTTTTTTTTTAAAAAAAATAATGGAAATTTATTAGTCGTGGTAGTGTCGTAGTCAGAAAACAATTTTAGAAATTATCCAGCTGAATAACAGCCGAAATTAGTCAGGTCCTTCTCCAAACATATGGCATTGTAACTAGTGTAACTAGTAATGTGTACACGTGCACATTGTGCACATGAATTTTATATAGACCAGAATCCTACTTAATTATCAGAATTCAAAAAAGGAATTGTAACAATGTAATTCTTTTTTCCGATGATTCCAGATAGATAGATATCTAATAAATTCTTTGAGACTCCTGATGGAACCGTAAAAAATTTATTGATTTATATCTAATTAAAGTATATATATTAATTCTTTGTGATCATTTTTGAAGACTTGTAGTCTTGTAAAAGAAGAAATATATTATATATGGTAATGTGTAATGTTTTATTACATATGTCTACAAAACTGTATAAATTTGGTAACCAATTTATTGAAGTAATAAATAAGTACAGATAGATGCGTAGGTATATGCAGGTTCATTTATACTTTGTTATAATTCTTTATACTTTTTTTTTCTCTCTTCATGATATTAGTTTCACCTTCAAATAAAATATATTAATTATGCTGGTCTGAAGCGGTGTCTCGTAATTCCTTAACATGTAATTTATTTTAATTACGTTGATTGATCAATGAATTATTTTTCCGCGCAATTTCAAAAATAGAAACCATTGTACTGGATGTGCTCTCCTGCGTAATTCCAAAGATAGAAACTATTGTACTGTTAATTATTTCCCTGCGTATCCAAAATCGGATGTAATTTAATTTGATCACTTTGATTTAACAATGAATTATTTTCCGCGCTCTTAATCATTTTCTTGCGTAATTCCAAAAATAGAAATCATTGTACTGGATTTATTTTAATTTACGTATATGCAAAGAAAGACGCGGGAGATCAATGATCTAGTTTTTAGCGATAAGAACATTTACATCGCTCATTAAATCAATTTATTTAGTCCACGTTTATACATCAAATTAATTGAGATTTAACAATTATCTATAAACTATACATTGTAAAATATAACATAAATGCATAATTATAAAATATCTAAAAATAAAAACTTGAGAGTTCAAAAAATATAAATATAAGTTATTTCTCTTGGAAATTATGTATCAAGTAATAATCATTTGTTACTACCATTTTGTGAACAAAACATAAATTTACTCTTTATCTTCTTCATCAAAAAATGTCTCAATCATCAATTGTATCATCAAAAAGAAAAAGGAAGCATGAGTCTTACAATTTAGATGAAAGGCTTCATGAACAATTTAATTGGGACGAGGATTCATTCGACAATAAAAAAATAAAATTAGATACATTGAATGATAGAAAAGAACTATTTAACAAACGCGCTTCTTTTACAAACTTAGTGTCCTCTGCGTCCCTAATATTACCACCCGAAGTTGATATGGTGGTAATTACAAAGGACAAATTTGTTGTGGAATGGATTCAAAATCCAGACACAATAACTAAAATTCCCCCAACTCAAGTGAAACAGGTATTGTACGAGGATGATAGAATTGAACTTGGGAATGAAATTCATCAGAATTCTTTTAAGATACCAGTTTATTATTGTAATTCAGTCACTCCAAATAATATAATTAAGAAAATAAATGAAGAGAAGCGAATGCTCATTAACTCACAAATTAATGATGCAGAAACATCCTTATCGTCTGCCCAAATTGAGAGTTACTCAGAAATAACAAAAAAATCGCTCAAAAAAACAGCTAGTAAGAAATCCGTAAATGAAAAGTTAAATAGTTCAATACGGGCAATAAATGAAAGTCTTCAATACTTTCATTACCTTTCTCCAAAAGATGTCCTTGTGCGGGACAAAAAAATTGTAAGTGTTTTATTATTATTTTTATATCAAAACAGAATAAATCAATTAAATATTAATATTTTTTTAAGAACCCGAATCGTTACGAATGGAGTGCAAAAATTTGCGAGTATTTAAAGCTAAAAGCAGAAGATGAACATGATGAGAAATTAGAAGAATGGGGAAATCTCGCCACGAAAAAAGAGCATCATATTTCGACTATAGATTCAGTTTATGATAAACCAAATACAAGTTACTTTGAACAATATGTTGATTATATTGCAACTGAACATGAAGAGGTGCCCGATTACCTCATTCCGTTGAATCCTCCTCCAGCACCAATGCTCATCCAAGATAAACATGATGCCAACTTTATGCGGCATTTTGAGGCTGCTACAGATTATATTTTGTATGCAGCTACAGCCTGCACAAGATTAAGGGTCAGCGAGGAAATTGCTCGCAGATCAAGATTAAGATGGTATAGTGTTTTAGCAGATCTTTACGACCGTTATAAACAAGTTGTAGACAAAATACCTTCCTTAAAAGATGATGATAAGAGGGTTAAGGAAGCCTCAGAATTGGAAGGGAAAAAAAAGATAAATTAAGAAGAAAGGCACTCGCAAAGGAAGTGATGGCGGGCCAAAGGATCAACAAAATCTTAAATGCCCTGAAAGAGCAGTGGAATGTGATAGAATTACATGATTTTATCACAAGAGAATTCCTAATAAATAATGATACAGATTTTTTTGATAAACTAACAAAAGGAATTCAGTGGCCGACAAAGGAATTTGACCTACATTATAGGCGGGTTCCTAATTCGGAATCCTCGTTTCAATTTGCTTTAAAGGAGGATGATGATAATTATAAAAAGTCAGAGGATCACGAAAATAACGAAGAAGAGGATGATAATGAGGATGGAAAAGCACCAGATGGAGATGCAGCACAAGCACCAGTCGAGGATAATGGTGGAAATCACGATGATGACGAGAATGATGAAGAGATGGATATTGACAGAAAAAAGGATGGTGATTATGAAAAATCAGAGAATCACAAAAATAACGAAAAAGAGGATGATAATGAGGATGGAGATGCAGCACCAGCACCAGATGCAGCACCGAAGATGGCCAGCAGTTAATTTGATTTTTTCATAATAGAATTTAGTTTATTTTTACGAGAGTTTTTTTTATTTCCTATTTTATCAGATTTATAAAAAAACATTATCTGTTCGTAATAAATAAATAAAAATATATACGGTATATTATATGTATATGTCAAAAACATGTTTTAAGATAGTGTAAATTGATTCAACTTATTATGTTTTTCTTTAAATATCGTTCATTTGAAAAGCTCTGGTAAAATGCGTGTTCTTTTGCTCTAAACAACCTTTCACGTGGCTGGCATTGCCAAATAACGTTTTTTTTTAAATAATTTAATAAAAAGAATAATTGTTTTTTAAATTACAATACATGAAAGGCACAGAATGCTTTTATAAAAGATGCTTGACAAATCATTTTTAATAATGTCAGAATTTCCAGAAAAAGTAGTTTACATATTTTCTTATTGAGCTAAATGAGCAAAATATTGCAGATTCGTTTTTATCTGTTATAATTTTAAATATAATGTACAGATATCACAGGAATTTATGTGTCGTTGTTGTTGTCGTGCCCATGCAGTTTTATTAAATTTTACGCTGATTCTGGACCAGAACCAAAGAACCAAAGGCTTACATTAATTACATTAATTAAAAGAAGATATTACAGGATTGCTGAACAATATGTCATTATGTGTTATTGTTGTCGCGCCCGAGTAATTTTATTAAATTTTACGCTGATTCCGGACCGGAACTAAAGGCTTACATTAATTACATTAATTAAAAGAAGATATTACAGGAATTAATTGCTGAACAATATGTCATTATGTGTCATTTTGTCGTGCCCGTGTAATTTCTTTGTAATGTTCAATAAATATAATAATATTGAAAAAAACCAGGTCCTTCTAGATTATATAATGATACTACTACCAATTACCAAAGTTAATTTTTTTTTGAAATAAAAATATTTAGACATTTTACATGGGGAGAATTTAGCCCTATCGTGGGACATGGGAAATGTCATCCCTATAGAAAGTCTTCACAATCATCATGCGGTAGAAATTGAACTTAAGACCTGCAGATATGCAGATTCCGTGCAAAGAACAACTACACCACATAATTGTAGTTAGAAAAAAGATTTTATTGATAATTTTAAGTCTATAAAAATTTTAATAATTTTCAATTTTATATACTAAGATCTAAATTTTTTTTGTATACGTTTCCGCTACTATATTGTATTGTACATTGTAGGTGGTGCACAAATTTCCGCACATGACCATAATTTTGTGTGCGCTTTATACTTGGTAAGATTAATGAAAATTTAGTTGTTAATAAAAATCAAATCTATATCTCTTTGAATTTTTAGAGTTTTAGCAGATATCGCTGCAAATCGACATCATAAATGTTATATCGTATCATATATATATTAATTTAACATCGTTCAAATTTTCAAAGTTTCTTAATTATATAAATATCAGTAATTATTAAATTTGTGTCAGTTTTAAAATTAACCAATAAAATCACATTAATCTTTATGCATGATGTAATATACTAAATTAACCAATCAAAATTCGATTTGTTTACATGCATGTGATATCTAAAAATAGCTAAAAATCGTGTTTATTTAATGCGTGATTTTTTTTTGCTTATTTTCAAAAATACGCTTCTCTCTTAAATATTATATTTGTCTTATATATTAACACTTTACGGTATTTTCTTTTCTCTTTTATCCAAGTATACTTTACTTATCTTTTATCCAAGTATACTTATCTTTTACAATATTAACAATACTTTGGTATTTTAGTTTATATATTCGATATAACCACCAACACGAAGACCGTTCACCAAAAAACGTATAAGACAAAAAAACTACTTTTAAATAAATAGTGAAGCCATTAAGCAGGTATGAAAATGGGATATACGCATATTTTTCGTATTTTTTTGGACTCTACCATATTCGTAAAGTCTACTGGTTCTGTAGGAGGGATTGGTTATGTACTTTCTTTACAATAGGGTGTAGTTTGAGTCTTTCTTTGTTAGACTGTGGTATTACTTAAGGGAGTTAGAATGTATTCTCAAATGCTATGTTCAAATTGCTGAATATATTTGAAGCTTTCTTTTGTAATATTTGCTTAGCCTGGAGGAAAATGTTGTGAAATAGGGCTGGATATTTTATGACATTTTCTGCCGCCAATTACTTTGTCCGGGGTGGCATCAGTCGTAGCAGCCAGCATTTTTTTTATAATATTATGGTTTTAAGAATTAGTAACACTTTCAAAATTTAAAGAGCTAATGTTAAAAATATTATCATTTTTATTTTTTCTCAAAATCCCGGAGATTGCCTGCTCTAACCATTATCCCAAGGTTATGTATTAAATTTAAATTTTAAATATATTTTATAAAGAGTATATTATATTAATCATAATTGTTTTTTTTTTATATTTTTTTTAAAATTTACCCTTAGCGACTGGATCCTACTTACGTATAGAATAAAAGGAATAAAGATAGTATTTAATGTTTTCGTTATTCTTAACAATAATCTTTATTTTCTTTTATTATTAATAAGATTATATTATTATTATTGATGTATAATAAATATTAATTTTTGTGATGTAATTTATGAAATTACTACGATATAGTTATTGATGATATCAAATAAATGTTATAATACTTTAGCGATGTTAATTCGATATTAATATGATATTTCTACGATATAGTTATGATGTCAAATAAATGTTATAATACTTTGGTAACGTTAATATGATATTTCAACATTTCGACCGTAATGTTTCGTAATACTTACAAGCACGTAATGCTACAGAACATTTTGACCGTAATATTTTGTAATGCTTACGAGCACGTAATGCTACGGAACATTATGGTCGAAATGTTTCGTAATACTTACAAGCACGTAATGTTACGGAACATTTTGACCGTAATGTTTCGTAATGCTTACGAGCACGTAATGCTATGGAATATTTTGACCGTAATATTTCGTAATGCTTACGAGCACGTAATGCTACGGAATATTATGGTCGAAATATTTCGTAATATTTACAAGCACGTAATGCTACGGAACATTTCGATCGTAAGGTTCTGTAATACTTACGAGCACGTAATGCTACGGAACATTATGGTCGAAATGTTTCGTAATACTTACGAGCATGTAATGCTACAGAACATTTTGACCATAATGTTTCGTAATGCTTACGAGCACGTAATGCTACGGAACATTATGGTCGAAATATTTCGTAATACTTACAAGCACGTAATGCTACGGAACATTATGGTCAAAATATTTCATAATACTTACGAGCACGTAATACTACGGAACATTTTGACCGTAATGTTTCGTAATGCTTACGAGCACGTAATGCTATGGAACATTATGGTCAAAATGTTTCGTAATACTTACAAGCACGTAATGCTACAGAACATTATGATCGAAATGTTTCATAATACTTACAAGCACGTAATGCTACGGAACATTATGGTTGAAATGTTTCGTAATACTTACGAGCACGTAATTTCACGATATATTTTGGCATATTTTTACGTAGGTTTATGGATCCCGTAAAATATATGGAATATTACGTCGTAAAAATGCGTAAGGTTGCGAAAAACTGTAAACTTACAGAACATTATGCCGTGTTTAATTTCCTGATGAATGTCAAAATTAATTAAAGTAAATTAATATAATGTCAAAATTAATTAAAGTAAATTAATATAATGTCAAAATTAATTAAAGTAAATTAATATAATGTCAAAATTAATAATGTCAATTAATACGAAATTAAAATAAATTAATATAAAATATAAAAGATCATTTTTTGATTAATTAATAAATCTTAAATTTTTTTTAATTCAGAAATTCTCGATAAGTATCAATTCAATTGCTTCGTAATCGTTTATAAGACTTTGAATTCTAGTAAAAAAATATGGATAATTATCATTGTGAAATCTGTAAAAGAGATTTTAAAACTGCTAGTAGGTTAACGTGATACGTTAATACCATGCACCAAGGAAGAACAACGATTCCTCAAGTGAATGAACAGCGATTTCATGATGAATCGTCTATTCAAATACCAGAATACAACGAAACCTTATGGACGATAGCAATTGTGAATCCATCAGTTGCAATCACACAAGAAACTAACACAGCTTTTTCACCAAGTACTCCACAGGCCAACAATATTGATATTGAAATAAAAGTTAATTATGAAGAACTACCACGTTACAATCTGTGAAGTCAAGCACGAAATAGAGAAACAGAAGAAACTATTGGAGAGAGTGCTGAAAATATAGAAACAGAATCACAATTACCGGCAACATTCGGAGAAACTGACTGCAATCCTAAAGATTTTCAGGGAGCAAGCTTAAATAATGCTTTGGATACTATCGAAGGAAAGAATAAATCTAAACACATCGCAGAATGGCCTAGTGATGCATATCAGGAATTCATGGAGTTAATAGTAGAGGGTAACATCTCCAATAAGGTTGGAGATAAAATAATTAAATTTTTCAATAGGCATAGCAATTTAGAAAAATCACCATTGCCGAAATCAACAAAAGATGGTAAAGATTATCTCAATCAAATAAGTTCACCTTCAATAGATTTCAAAGAAAAATCTGTTGCAAATTATGCTGGAGTTGATTTTAAACTTTACTATCATCTGATTTTTCATGCAATTCAAGCCCTCGTATAGCGACCAGAAGTAGCTGATAATTTTGTTCGTAAAGGAATCGTAAAAGTTTTGCAGGACACTGAAAGTGAAACAAGAATATACAGAGAACCGTATGAATGTGACTGGTGGCTAGAAACAGAGAAACTTCTTTCACCCATGAACAACTTATTGTCTGTTATTTTGTATTTAGATGCAACAATATTTGATAGAATTGGCAAAACCTCAGGACATCCAGTTTTTCTAACTCTTGGAAATCTACCAAATCAGATTCAAAATTCACCAGAATCAGAAGTTCTTCTAGGATTTTTATCTAAGATTCAAGATTCAGGGGTTAAAACAAGTGAAGCTTTTCGAGCTTTACAGCGTGAAACATTTCACAAGTGTTTTAATATTATGCTCTGGCTAAAGTTGCCTGCCGAAACTAAAGAGTTTCGACATGTTGAAATTGTCGAAACTATTTCGTCACGTGATATATATAATATATACATATTGTCAATTTAACGACAAAAACCATTTCGTAACAGTTTTTCAAGTATTTAATAAAAAACGTTGCGAGACGTTTTTTATTTTTTAATTTTTAAACAAAAAAAACTGTTTTGCAACGGTTTTTCAAGCATTTAATAAAAAACATTACGAAACGTTTTTTATTTTTGATTTTTTAAGCGAAAAACACAACGTTTTTCAAGCTTTTTTTTTAACTTAGAAAAAAAAACCGTTTCACAACGGGTTTTCAAGTATTTAATAAAAAACGTTGCGAAACGTTTTTTATTTTTGATTTTTTAAACAAAAAAAAACTGTTTCGCAACAGTATTTAATAAAAAATGTTGCGAAACGTTTTTTATTTTTGATTTTTTAAGCGAAAAACGCCACGTTTTTCAAGCTTTTTTTTAACTTAGAAAAAAAACTGTTTCGCAACGGTTTTTCAATTATTTAATAAAAAACGTTGCGAAACGTTTTTTATTTTTGAATTTTTAAGTGAAAAGAACCGTTTCGCAACGGTTTTTCAAGTATTTAAAAAAAACGTTGCAAAACGTTTTTTATTTTTGATTTTTGATTTTTTAAACAAAAAAACCGTTTCGCAACAGTTTTTCAATTATTTAATAAAAAACGTTGCGAAACGTTTTTTATTTTTGATTTTTAAGCGAAAAACACAATGTTTTTCAAGCTTTTTTTTTTAACTTAGAAAAAAAACTGTTTCGCAACGGTTTTCAATTATTTAATAAAAAACGTTGCGAAACGTTTTTTATTTTTTTAACTTAAAAAAAAAACTGTTTCGCAACGGGTTTTCAAGTATTTAATAAAAAACGTTGCGAAACGTTTTTTATTTTTGATTTTTTAAACAAAAAAAACCGTTTCGCAACGGTTTTTCAATTATTTAATAAAAAACGTTGCGAAACGTTTTTTATTTTTGAATTTTTAAGCGAAAAGAACCATTTTGCAACGGTTTTTCAAGTTTTTTTTAACTTAGAAAAAAAAATCGTTTCACAACAGTTTTTCGATTATTTAATAAAAATGTTGCGAAACGTTTTTTATTTTTGAATTTTTAAGCAAAAAAAACCATTTCGCAACGGTTTTTCAAGCTTTTTTAACTTAAAAAAAAAACCGTTTCGCAACAGTTTTTCAAGCATTTAATAAAAAACGGTGCGAAACGTTTTTATTTTTTAACTTAAAGAAAAAAAACCGTTGCGCAATGGTTTTTCAATTATTTAATAAAAAACGTTGCGAAACGTTTCTTATTTTTGAATTTTTATTATAATGAATGAAACCTGTTGCGAAACATTGTGATTTTACTTTCAGCAGTTTCGACAATTTCGACGTGTCGAAACTATTTCGGCATTTCGGCATTTCGACATATTTTAGGTTTCGACATTTCGACATTGGCCAATTGAGTTTTGGCAGGCAACTTTAGCTCCGGCCCATACTAGAAAAATCTGATGGGTTATATTTTGGAATTAAGGGTCGCGAAATGATGTTTGCTGCAAGAATTACTTTTTTCATTGCAAATATGCTTGAAGCCGATGATATAACCGCAACATACAAGTTGGCACGTTGCAAAATGCCATGCCATACTTGTATGGTTTTACAAGAAGACTTGAATAAAATGGACCTTAAATGCACAATTCCTAGAACGCACGAAAATATGCAGCAAGTAATTAGGAATAATCAAGAAAAGGATTACTCTGTGCATTCTACCGAAAATGCGTTCTGAAAATTCTCGTAAATATTACTATTGAAATTATTTGAAAACAATCACAATCACAATTAAATCAATTTTTTTTTTTGCAGAAATCTAAATATTTATGAAGCTTGTGTACCTGATCGCATGCATCATATTGATCTTAGCCTTTTTAAGTATCAATTTGAATTCACGCAAGAAATCTTAAAAGATGTCAGAGGATTAGATTTGCTAAAAGTCTTTGATGATCACCTTCGTCAAATTCCTTGATTTCCTAGTCTAAAACTTGTAAGTAAGGTAGGCCATTTAAAAGTGGTTATCATCGCAAACTATTGCCATATTATGAAAGTTGCACTCTTTGCAGTAGATAACATTTTTGAAAAATGGAATCAAATAACTTGCGATGAACTTTGCAACCTTTATGTAAAGTTTAGCAAAATGTATATTATGAGTAAGAAAGAGTCATATACCGAAAATGAATTAAAAGTTTTCGAGGTAATTATAATTAGCAAAAGTTAAAATTAACTAACCTCTGAAATTAGTTAACAAGCCTCTAATCGAATAATTAAGGATGCAATTATTGATTAGTGTGCTGATTTCAAGAAGATCTTCTCTACTTTATCTGTAACAGAATGTAGTTTTCCTAAACTACATAGCTGGTGGTACCATGCAGGTAAGATTTAACTTTTTTAAGTCATTATTATTCCGTTTCTTACCGACTCTTATTATATTTAGTCACTGCAATTCGCAAATATGGAGCATTGAACAGTTTATCAACAGAAACCTATGAAACGCATTATAAATATCATGTAAAAAATCCTTACCGTTCATCAAATCGAAAAGAAGTAATGAAGCAAATAGTAAACGCTATCAGTTAATGATGCTCATTAATTTAAATTTTAATTTAAAATGTATTAAAATAAATTAACATTACTCTTTGCAGATAAAGCATAAAGAATTGACTTCAAGTGACAGAAAACTCATTTATCGTAAGACTACTGGATTCAAAAAGTTTCTTTGGGAATTATCCTTGAACGTAATTGATACAAATATAAAATCTCTAAAAAAGTCCAATAATCCGCCACATGAAAATATTATCGAAGGTTTGTCTCAAGTAATTCTGACATTAGACACCTTTTTGGACACATCTTCACAGGAATCTGAAAATAACAAATTTTGTATTAAAGTTTACGAATCAGTTCACCTGGAGAATGGTCAAATTTTGAGAACAAGCAAAGAATTCCAAGGTAAAGAATGGTTCAGCGATGTTGTGGTAACTCTCGCAGAAGATCAAGAACAATATAGTTCGGCTGAAGGATCATGGTATGGAAAAGTAAGTACGAAATTTTAAAGAATACTAAGAGAATGATTTTTTGCTTTAATGTCTTTCAGTTAACAGATTTTATCTTCGACGGAAAGGTATTATTGATATTCAAATTCTTTCGAGGTTCATCCAAAGAGTCATACGAACTTGCTCTTGTTCGCTGGTATGATATTTTTTCTGAACAACTCGAATTATATGGATGCCCACAGTTGCATTATACTAAAGAGTATAACACAATTCCAATTGGTTCTATTTACTAAGAGGCACATGTTATACCAAGATTTGACAAAGATAATAGGTTTTTATTAAATAAGCATATATTCTAAAAAATTTACTTTTAATTAAAAAAAAAATAAATCAGTTTTTTACAAAAGAAAAAAAAAAAAGTTTAATGTAAAGTGCTATAGTAACTGAAAAGCTTATCGAAGTAAAAATAAAAATCTTGAAAATCTCTAAAGATTGTTGCACAAGAGTTTTTGATAAATCTGCAATTTTGGTGATCAACACAAATCTTCATAGAAATATCTTTAAAAAAACGTGCCAGGTTGATTTTTGCAGTATTGCGCAGATTCTTAACAAAATTGCATAAAAAAAAAGCGGCAATCTGCTAAAATTGCAGATCACCACAGATCTGAACTGATATAACTTTCCCAATGTAAAAAAAATAACAAAACACCTCTCCAACTTCTCCCTTACCTTAATTTCAAAAGTCTGATCATACCTCTCATCTGGCAACATTACAAAAAATAAAAAAAAAAATTAATTAATTAGTTAAAAAAAATTACCAAAAAATACTTCCCCCATTCTCCCTTACCTTAATTCCAAAAGTCTGGTTATGCTTTTCATCTGGCAATACTACAAAAAATAAAAAAAAAGTTAATACTTAATTAATTAAAAAAAATAACAAAACATCTTCTCCAACTCTTTCTTACCTTAATTTCAAAAGTCTGGTCATGCTTTTCATCTAACAACACCACAAAAAGTAAAAAAAAGTTAATACTTAATTAATTAAAAAAAAATAATGAAACACCTTCCCCAACTCCTCCCTTACTTTAATTTTAAAAGTCTGGTTATGCCTTTTATCTGGCAACACTACAAAAAATAAAAAAAAAATAAATAATTAATTAGTTAAAAAAAATACCAAAAAACACTTTCTCACCTTCTTTTACCTTAATTCCAAAAATCTGGTCATACTTTTCGTCTGGCAATATTACAAAAAGTAAAAAAAAGTTAATACTTAATTAATTAAAAAAAAACAATAAAACACCTCCCCCAACCTCTCTTTTAC
Organism: Rhizophagus clarus; assembly: GCA_015698045.1. Taxonomy (NCBI): domain Eukaryota; kingdom Fungi; phylum Glomeromycota; class Glomeromycetes; order Glomerales; family Glomeraceae; genus Rhizophagus; species Rhizophagus clarus. The sequence goes on from BLAL01000167.1 coordinate 23,040, forward strand.
CTTACTTAATTCTAAAAGTCTAATTATGCTTTTTTATCTGACAATACTACAAAAAAAAAAATAAATAATTAATTAATTAAAAAAAACAATGAAACACCTCCCTCAACCCTCTTTTACTTTAATTCCAAAAGTCTGGTTATACTTTTCATCTGATAACACTATAAAAATAAATTAATAAATAATTAAAAAAAGATCAGATATTTAGATTATCGCTATAGTGTTAACAAATTTTTAAAAATTTTTTTTTAACTGATATAAGTTTGCGTAATATTACTATGAAAAAAATGTTGTGTAAAATTAATAGTAATAAATACATGCAAATCATTTGTAAGTTATATTAGTATTGTTTAGAATTAGTGTTCTGCACAAATCAAATTAGACCAAATCAGGTTAGATTTGAAATTTGATTTGATTTAAATTTGATTCGATTCAAATCAAATTCAAATTCAAATCAAATCAAATTTATTCAAATAGATTTGTGATTTGGTTTGATTTGTTGAATTTTAAATAAAAAAAGGCGTTTTGCAATGCAATATTAATAAAAAAATGTTGCGAAACGTATTTCTTTAGTGTGTTTAAGGAGGGTTGGACATCATGTGGTTGCAGTAACTACCAATAATATTTACGGTAATTACAGGACCCTGAATAATACCAATATAACTCACATACGGGTTTGCGTAGAGTTTATATGAAATTACTTTTTAAACCTACAAATTGAGTTTGCGTAGATCGGTCAATTTGGGATATTATGTTTGTGTAGAGTTTATAATAGATATACGTGGATTTATTTTTAAAAAATACTAATTTCGGTAAATTAAATTACTCGGTATTCACCAAAATTTATTTTATTTTATTTATTTTTTCACTTTTTTTCAGTATTTTATACCAAATTTATTTATTTTTATTATTCTTTTTCGGGTTTTAATACCCTAATTCCAAAAGTCCAGTCGTGTTTTTCGCCCGGCAACACTACAAAAAATAAAAAAAAAATAATTAATTTGTTAAAAAAAATACCGAAAAACACTTCCCCCACCCTCCCTTACCTTAATTCCAAAAGTCCGATCATGCTTTTCGTCCAGCAACACTACAAAAAATAAAAAAAATCAATACTTAATTAATTAAAAAAAAAACAACGAAACACCTCCTCCAACCCTCTCTTACCTTAATTCCAAAAGTCTGGTTGTGCTTTTCGTCTGGCAACACTACAAAAAAATAAAAAAAAAACAATTAATTAGTTAAAAAAAATACTGAGAAACACTTCCCCCACCCTCCCTTACCTTAATTCCAAAAGTCCGGTCATGCTTTTCGTCCGGCAACACTACAAAAAAATAAAAAAAAAGGTTAATACTTAATTAATTAAAAAAAAACAACAAAACACCTCCCCCAACCCTCCCTTACCTTAATTCCAAAAGTCTGATCATGCTTTTCATCTGGCAACACTACAAAAAGTAAAAAAAAAAGTTAATACTTAATTAATTAAAAAAAAAAAATAACGAAACACCTCCCCCAACCCCTCCCTTACCTTAATTCCAAAAGTCTGGTCATGCATTTCGTCCGACAACACTACAAAAAAATAAAAAAAAATAATTAATTAAATAGTTAAAAAAAACACCGAAAAACACTTCCCCACCCTCCCTTACCTTAATTCCAAAAGTCTGGTCATGCTTTTCGTCTGGCAACACTACAAAAAAATAAAAAAAAAACAATTAATTAGTTAAAAAAAATACCGAAAAACACTTCCCCCACCCTTCCTTACCTTAATTCCAAAAGTCCAGTCATGCTTTTCGTCCGGCAACACTACAAAAAAATAAAAAAAAAGGTTAATACTTAATTAATTAAAAAAAATAACGAAACACCTCCCCCAACCCTCCCTTACCTTAATTCCAAAAGTCCAGTCGTGCTTTTTGTCTGACAACACTACAAAAAGTAAAAAAAAAAAGTTAATACTTAATTAATTAAAAAAAAAACAATGAAACACCTCTCCCAACCCCTCCCTTATCTTAATTCCAAAAGTCCAGTCGTGCATTTCGTCCGGCAACACTACAAAAAAATAAAAAAAAAATAATTAATTAAATAGTTAAAAAAAATACCGAGAAACACTTTCCCATCCTCCCTTACCTTAATTCCAAAAGTCCGGTCATGCTTTTCGTCTGGCAATACTACAAAAAGTAAAAAAAAAGTTAATACTTAAATTAATTAAAAAAAAAACAACGAAATACCTCCCCCAACCCCTCTCTTACCTTAATTCCAAAAGTCCGGTCGTGCCTTTCGTCTGGCAATACTACAAAAAATAAAAATAAAAATAATTAATTAATTAGTTAAAAAAAACACCGAAAAACACTTCTCACCCTCCCTTACCTTAATTCCAAAAGTCCGGTCATGCTTTTTGTTCAGCAACACTACAAAAAGTAAAAAAAAAAGTTAATACTTAATTAATTAAAAAAATAAACAACGAAACACCTCCCCCAACCCCTCCCTTACCTTAATTCCAAAAGTCTGGTCATGCATTTCATCTGGCAACACTACAAAAAAATAAAAAAAAAATAATTAATTAAATAGTTAAAAAAAACACCAAAAACACTTCCCACCCTCTCTTACCTTAGTTCCAAAAGTCCGGTCGTGCCTTTCGTCCAGCAACACTACAAAAATAAACTGATAAATGATTAAAAAAAAGATCAGATATTCAGATTATCTGATTAGATCGGCAAGTCACATGACCTTGCCTTTATACATTTGTGAGTTATATTAGTATTGTTCAGGATCCTGTAATTACGTTTAACCAGGTCATGTATATTTAATTCGATTTGATTTGGATTTGATTTGGATTTGTCAGATTTGATTCGGATTTGATTGAATTAGTTTAAGCTAATTTGAATTTGATTTGAAATCGAATCAAATCTTTTTTTTTTAATTTGGATTTGAACTCAAATCTTGTTTTGAAGTTTGGATTTGATTTGCAAATCAAAATTATCAAATCGAATCAAATCAAACTTCAAATCAAATCCGAATTGATTTGATTTGATTAAATCGTTTGCGGAACACTATTTAGGATCCTATGCAGATATAAAAATATTTATTATTTTTTTACTTCTATTAATATTTTGTATCATAATATTAATAACTGAATAATATTCATATTTCCTTTATTCCTTTTTATACTTTAATAAAATCTGAAAAACTTTTAATATAGATTATGATTACCAATTCAAACCATTTTTAAATGCAAATATCTTGATCATGTATCAGATATATTTAATAATATAATAATTTTACTAATAAATATAAAGCTTAAAAATATATATGAAATCAAAATTAAAATCCAAAAGTTAAAATATTTTAATTTTAAAAGATTAAAAGTTAAAATTAAAGTCAAAATAATCAAAATTATATTAGGAATTTCTGCAGTTGATGCACATCTAATAAATATTGAAGATTTTGATAAATATCAATAAATACATTGTACATCAGACTTTTAGATGAAATTCTAATGTTCATTTAAATGATGATTATCATAAAATAATAATGTATAGCACTGTTAAAAAATGTGTATATTTAATTGAAAACTTGAATATTAACATGTAAAATGATGTTTTTATTAATATTTTATATAGTATCCAAAAAAAAGTTTCATATGATACTGATCAATTTTATTGTGCATTTTTAAATTTAAATTACTTGATAATTATTATACCAAATTTAAAAAATATTTTTTTATTTGAAAGATTAAAACTTTAACATTTTATCAATACTTTGTTGGATAACCTTTACTTTCTATAACTGCAACAATTTAACGTGATATACTATTAATAAGATTTTGATATTTATTTATATTAATATTTAACCATTTTTTTTGTAATATTTTCCATAAATGTTCTTTATTTTTTGGCAAAGAAATATATATTTGGACCCAACTTTCTAATTCATCCCATAAATTTACAATGGGGGTTTAAATCTAGACTCTGTGCAGGCCAGGAAATACTATTCACTCTGTTTTTCTTCTTCCAACTTTTGTCTATTTTTGCTATATATATTGGTATGTTATACTCTTAAAATAAAAAATTCTCTTAGTCATCTAATTCATCTAGAAATGGTAGCAAGTAGTTTTTTAATATATCTATATATACTGTACCTGTTACCTTTCTTTCTAATTTTACTAATAGACTAAGATAGTGTTTAGCAAAATATCTCTACACTATTACTTCTTGTTAATCTGACTTTACAGTAGGAATTAAACAATCCACATCATATTTTTCTTTTAGTTGTCTTTAAATATATCTTTTACTATTATCCCTAAACAATTTGAACTTAAATTTGTTGCTTTATATCATACTTTCTTATATATTTACTCATCCTTTTCATTTTTTAGCCCAGGTAAATCTTATATTTCTATTTTTCTTATTTACAAAGGGTTTTTTAATACTAACACGATCATAAAAGCCTTATTTATGAAGGTAATTACTTAAAGTTTTTGTATAGACATCCATTGAAGTTGAACTGACAAAATTCTCATGTAGATTTTGAAGATTTACTTTTCTATTTTTTTTAAGAATTCTAATTAATAACAAATATTCTGTTCAGTTATTATGATCAATCTGCCAGTTCTAGGAAGTAAAGCTTTACCTCATGATCTTTATAAGCAGTAATAATACTATGAATAGTACTTTGAAAATGGTTTAAGACTTCACCAATCTTTTTCTCTGTTATTTTATATTTTCAAGCATCAATGACTTCTTCACGTTCAAAAATAGAAAGTTCTTTTTTTTTAAACTTCATATTTTATAGTTAATATGCTTAGTAATACATGGCAAAAAACTAGAAGTAAAATGATAATAAAATAATCAATATAACAAGTTTTAAATGTAAATAAACAAATGATTGACAATCTTATGATTGGAGACTTTTTTCCAGGCACTATACAGTATTATTATTTTATTATCATATTATAATGTTACAAATTGTATAATTTACTAGTAAATAATCTAAAATTAAAACTAAAATGCATTTTAATTAAAAAACTAATAAAAAAAACTAATAAAAATTAAGTTTTGAAGTTACAACTTCAAAACTTATCAGTATTTAATGCAGAATTGAATCAAAAATAACTTACAAAAAATATAAAGATGTATAAGTTAATATTTTTTTAAAACAAAAAGTCAAAAAAAAATTAAATTTTGTAATAAATGTTGTGAAACTTACTATTTTCAGTATTCTAAATCAAATCCTAAAAAAGATAATGAAATCTTATACTATTTGAAGAAACTGATCATCTAAAAAAAAGAGAATAAAATGAAATGCAAGTTAAATTTTGTTAAAATAAAAATTTTAAACTGAAGAAGCTATTAAAAACCTTACTGATTCTACATGTCCTAAAGGTTCTAATAAACTGATCACCTAAAAAAAAAATAAAAAATGAAATGTGAGTGATTGTATCATCAAAGAAATAAAAAAATCTTTGAAATTTTAATCCTTATTTTTTCTTTTTTTAGAAAATATTTTACTAACGCTTTCATTTTTTTTGCAGATTCCAGTTTTCGATTCTTGAATGATAGTAGTTTTAGTTTCCTTATCAAATTTCTCATATATCCAATGCTTCAAGAAACTAATCAATTACAAAAAAGAAAAAAAATAAATGTTAAAATATTTTGTTAAATAAATATTAAAAGAATTATAGAAAACCCACTTATCAATTTGTAAAAAATTATTAATTCCAAACTTTTTATGTGTTCAAATACTCAAAGAACTAACCATCTATAAAAAGAAAAAAGAAATAAAATGTTAAAATATTTCGTTAAAGAAATTATTTATTTCAAAGGAAACCCTTTTACCAATTTCCCACATATCCAATATCTTGAAGAACTGGCCATTTATAAAAGAAACAAACAAAATATTAGTAATCATTACGTTAAAAAAATTAATAAAAGTAGCACCCTTCTATCAAGTTTTTATTCATCCAAATACACTAAAGAATTGGAAACTGAAGAAAAATAATCATTTTGTTAAAAAAAGTTAGATTTGCTCATCAATTTTCAGTTTTTCATGCATCTAGTAATATATCAGTCCACTTTATAAAAAGAAAAAATGAAACAATTAGTAATAGTTTTGTTAAAAAAATTATTCATAAAATCTTCCTTACTGATTTCCAAATGTCTTAAAATATCAGTCATTTTTAGAAAAAAATAAATGAACATTAGTGACCATTTTGTTAAAAGAATTAACTAAAGACAAAAAAACTTTTCTCACTGAATTTTTATGTGTCTAAATATTTGTCTACAAAAAGAAAATATGATCGGTAAGTATTTTGTTATAAAAAATAAAATTTTTTTAAAAAAAATATTTAAGAGTCCCATTGAAATCAATGTCTCAGGTATATTTAAAAAAATTTTAAATTCCTACGTTTCAAACTGTTTAAAAAAAAAAGAGATAAAAAAAATTATTTCACTAAAAGAAATAAAGATTTACTAACAAAAAATTTTTAGTTTTTTTGTTAAATTAAATATCTTTCTCATGGTTAAAATAACTTCTTTTAAAGTATATTTAAAAAATTCCTTTTCTCATGTTTAACCTAAAGAAAAATATTGAAATCTAAAAAAAAAGAATAACTGTTAATAATAAAGATATTAAAAAAAAAACAATAAAACAAAAATAAATTGAACCTACCTTATTTTGAGAGAAACAGAAAAACCTAAAAATAAAATAACCATTGAATTATTAGTGAAGTTTGTCAAATAAAAAATAATTAAAAAAAAAATCAAGAAAAAAAAATTTATCAGAATGCTAAGTTCAAGAAAATTCAAAAGTAAAAGGTTAATTAAAATGTTGTAACTAAAGGATTGAAAAAATGCCTAAAAAAAGGAAATCTGAAAAAAAGAAAAGGTGAATAATAGGAAAAGAAAAGAACAAGAGAAAGAACAAGAAGAAAGAATAAAGAGAAAAAAATGTGAAAGAAAGAAAACTGAGAAATAGGAAAAAGTGAAAGAGAGAGAAATAGAAAAAAACGAAAGAGAGGAAAACATAAAGAAGCAAAAAAAAGGAAAACGTAAAAAAGTAAAAGAAAGGGAAATGGAAAGAGAGAAGAACAAGCTTTAAAAAAAAAGTTTTAAAAGTTTAAAAACAGATTATTGGAAATGCAGTTAATATATTACGTAATACATGTGATTTTCAATTTTATGAACTTTCTCAAAATGGGTTCTTTGCTAGGAAAATGACCTTCTGAGAAATTTTTTAACTAAATTTTATTATTAAGCTCATTTTGATCTATTAGCTTTGAAAAATAAAGAACTATAAAAATCTCAATTTTTGGTAAAAAGTTCCCAGAAGGTCATTTTCCTAGCAAAGAACCCAAATTATTTTTCAGTTACCTAAGTTCTCTGAAATTTGATTTTAACAAGCAAGAGCTAGGTAGTTTAGATTTTCTGGTTATATGTAGTTTACAGATTTATCTTGTATTTATTTTTTTTTAATTATATTTCTTTATAAACTATACTATTGATCTCACTTAGAATAAAAATAAAAATAAAAAATAAAAAATAAAATCTTTTTTTTTGTTAATTGTTTTATTGGTAGTGTTTGGTAATTTAGATAATAAGATATCCTTCATCTTAGAACAAAATATAGATAGATGGAGGGTTTTTCTCTTTTATGGATAAGTTTATAGTATACCCTCCCTTTTATTCTTACATAAATTTACACCTCTATTTCCAGTGATTCATGTGTTTTCTTTATATCTTACGTATTGAAGTATAAAGGTTAGTGTGTAGTATTTTTGCTTATAGAATAACTGCTAAATTTTTATATAGTTAAGTAGTACATGTTTAAATAAAGTGGTATGATTAATAATCTTTTGCATATAAAAAAAAATTTTTTCTTTTTATTTATTATTATTAAAGTAATTAAACATCATAAGCAATGTCAAAATCACAAATACACATGTATGACAAGGTAAAAAAATGTTCAAGAGCCAAAAACACAACTATAATGACTGCAACAGATCTATAGTAAGAAATATTTTACATTCAGAAGTAACTTAACAAATATAATAGAAAAAATCAGAAAAAAAAGTAAAGTTTTTTTTTTCTTAACACCATGATGTACACTCCCCTACAAAAAGTATCCGACCACTCTAAAATTGAAAAAAATCAAAAAATAGGAAATATTTAATAATGATTTTTACTCCTGTTTTAAAGTTCATAGCACAAAATACATGCTAGAAGTGACTTCTTATCCAATTATTAATAAAATTTTGTGTAAATAATTAATTTAAAAAATGGCATATTTTTTAACTTTTTAACTAGAGCAGATACGGCAAAATGGACACAAAAATTTGATTTTCTGGTTAAAAATTACCTTATGTACCAAAAATTGGAAAAATTTGATTAGTAGTTGTTTAAGAATCCTCTGCTGAAAATCGGCAATTTTTGTAAATTTCATATGTAAATCATTATTTTTGCTGAATTTTGCTAAATTTTACTGATCTTTAAAGGCAGATCGCTCAACAACTAATAATTTAACTTTCCTAATTTTTTGAACATAAGGTATTTTTTAGCCAAAGAATCAAAATTTGTCATCCATTTTACTGTAATTGTTCTGGTTAAAAAATTAAAAATTTTACCATTTTTTAAATTAATCATTTACATCAAATTTTACTATCAATTGAGTAAAAAAATCATTTCTAACATGTATTTTACACTTCAAACTTTAAAATAAGTAAAAATTTTCTATTAAATACCCCATTTTCTTTGATTTATTTTAATTTTTAGGGTAGTCAGATACTTTTTGTAGGAGAGTGTATATTGAATTTACATGATAAATATTAAATTTAAGTGATAAACATTATTAAATTCTATTTATCTAATGATAAAAATTTTAAATAATATGTATCAACATTTCATTATTACCGAACATTGCCAAAAAAATGATGTATATTGGATATTAATATTTATCAGATGTACATTAACTGTAGAAATTTTCTAATGTACATTATATTTATATGATTTTATAATTATAATTTAATACCAGATTTTAAATATGAATAACTTCATCAATATTAATGCTACAGATATGTAACATATATTATTAGAATTCTTTTGATAAGCTAAATTCAATTGTATAAAGATTATAAAAATTGGGTACTAGATGCAAAGATTGTTAACTTTAAATTTTAATATTATTGTTTATTATAAGATTATTTAATACTAAATTTTAAATATGAATAATTTTATTAATATTAACAATACAAATATGCAATACATATTATTGGAATTCTCTCAATAAGCTGAATCTAACTGTGTAAAGATTATAAAAATTGAATTACTAGATGCAGAAATTGTTAACTTTGAATTTAATATTATTATTTACTATAAAAATCATATAACTATGATATAATTTCAATTATTTTGACTTTTAAAAAGGTCTAAATTGTAATTATTTTGATCATTTTGACTACTTTAGAGGATAAAATTAACTAATTTTAGTTTTATGTATATTTGAAAATATTTTTCTTTAATTTTATTTGATATTATTAATGTCAATTTTATGATAACCCATAAAATTTCTTAAAATTTACTAAGTATATAAATTGAATTTTAATAGTGATTTCTATTAGAAGTTTTTTAGATTCTATTTTATTAATGATAAACCAAGTATGGTCATTGAAAGTCATTTTTAAACTAATAAGTTAAACAAAATAAGTTATTTTTTAACTGCAATATAATTTTGAAAAGATTAGTTGGACTGTGAATAATTATTTTTCAACCATAAATTTGATATCTTAGTAAAGTATAAGTTAATTATTTAGAATAATATTATGTAAGAGGTGCATAAAAGTTCATACCAAAACTGGTGCTAATAATGATATCAGGTTATGTATTAAAAATATAAAACAAAATTAGTGGTTCAGAATCTACAAGTATAATATGCAAACAAAATCTGGAAGTTTCAAGCCTTCAGCTAGTATATGAGTTTAAGTTATGGGTACCAAATTTTAAAGCAATAATTGTGGGTATAGATGCTACCCAAATTATTTTAAGTAAATCCCAAATTAATTTGTACATTTTGACTGTCATACAGTGGACAGCATAAATTAAGCACCATTTTCAAAGTTAATTTACAATATAAATTATAAATACCAGCATAATAAATTTATATTTATTTTAAAGATGTAACTTAAAACAATATTTTAAAAGCATTTTTTTATTTGATTAATAATACAGTTTTGTAAAAATCACTTGATTTATAAAAAAGTGAATTTTCAACTTTTTAACTAAGACAGTTACAACAAAATAAATGCCAGAATCTGATTTTTTGAGTCATAAATAGGTTAAGTTCCAAAAATCTTAAAGATTGAATCATTAGTTATTAAGAAAATAAACTTTAAAAATTATGTAGATCATTAAAAAATCAAAAATTTATTATAAAATTCATATTTTTTTAGTAATCTACATGATTTTTAAAGTTTATTTTCTTAATAACTAATGATTCAATCTTTAAGATTTTTGGAACTTAACCTATTTATGACTCAAAAAATCAGATTCTGGCATTTATTTTGTTGTATCTATTTTAGTTAAAAAGTTGAAAATTCACTTTTTTATAAACCAAGTGATTTTTACAAAACTGTATTATTAATTAAATAAAAAATGCTTTTAAAATGTTGTTTTAAGTCTCATAAAATATACGTCTGTAACTTATATTTAATATACATATTTTATTATTTTATATTATTATGCATATCTTTTCCTATAAAAGTTAGAAATAATTTAAAAACTTCTCACATTATTTTATTCTTTAATAGAAAAAAAAATCAAAAATTTTTAAAATAAAAGAAATTTATAAATTCGCTAAATATTATCTTTATTTATATGTTATTATTTAATTTTTATAAATTATTCCATTAATTTTCATTTACATATTCATTAAACAAATCATCAACATTGTAATTTAATATACCTTTACCATTCGTATCATCAATAGTTTCATCATCCATTAAAACAATATCTTCATTATTATTTTTTTCATTATCAATAAAGTCATCATTTAAGTCCTTAGGTATATTACCAATATCTTTCAAAATCAAATTATTTGATAAATCAATTTCATTTTCAATCCAAACACTTTCAATTAAAACCACTACATTATTATGTGGAATAATTTCACCGTTTATTATTCTTCGTACAGGCTGTGATGAATTATCTTCAAATTCATTATCTTCTTCTTCATTTGTGTTATCAGTTTCAGCTAAAGCTTCAGTAACCCTTTTATTTAATTCAATCTCATTTAATTTTGGTTTGTTTTTCATTTCTTGACCAAAAAAACCAAATTCTTTTCTTGCATTAGATTTCCAATAAGTAATTATCTTACACATAGATTCTAAAGTTTCAACTTCTAGTTGTAAATGACGTTTATTAGTAAGCCATCCTAGATTGGAAAAACCTTTCTCACAGAATGCGGAATTTGGGCAGATTGAAAAAAGATATAAAGCAACAATAGGTAAAGATTCTGGTTCAGGTTTAGTTTCAATTAAATTCCACCAATTGATTAGTTCTTGAAATCATAACCAAATTCCAAATCAAATGGAAATTCTTTTTTTCTATATTGGCCCAATTGCAAACAAAGAGCATGTGATTATTCAAGATCAAATCTTAAATTTTTACTAATATTCAGAGCTGTTTTTGCTAATCTCACGTAAAAACCACTTTTTAAAAGAACATCTAAGAAGATTTTTGTTATATGCGAGTAAATTTCAAATTTAAATTAATTATTAAATTAAATTAATTATATAATAAATTAATAAACTTACCTCGAAATAAAGGATGTAAATAAAAACAAAGAAGATATTTATCATTATTGAATTCCTCAAATCATTTATTTATCACGTCATAATAATGATTACGAAAATTACAATGAAAGCTTCGTGGTAAGTTTTTAAGAACTGCTCCAAGTTTGGCCAAATTTAAATAACAGTCTGCCAAAGTTGCACTTCTGGATTTTAAAGAAAGAATAGCCTTTCGTAATGGATTTAATACAAAGGCCAAAATTTCAAGATCTGAAAAAAAATTATGTCTTTGGATAATTAACTTTATATAATAATTGGTTAAAAGATTCTCATGCTTATTTATCATCTAAAAATGTAAATATTTTAAATTTTAAAATTTGTTTTTAAATTTATTGTTACAAAATTCAATAACATCATTACCTTTTTAAGGATTAGTTTTAAATTTAAAACAGAATTTACTAATTCACTTGAAGTGGCCCATCTAGTTACACAATATGATTTAAGACCACCGTCTTTAATACCAGATTTCTCAATTAATTTTCAAAATTTACTACCTGCAATATATTAATTTAATTAATATTTGAATAATAAAATAGAATTTATTCATAAAATTAATATATACCTCTTACCAGCTATATGTGAGCTGCGAAAAAAGGCTGTTAATATATTTACTCTACAAAGCAATCTATCTGCAAAATTGTGTTTAACAATATCATATGCAATTAAATTAATGCAGTGAGAAATACACCGAACACTCTAAATTTTTGGATATTTTTCATTGATGATTGCTTTTGCTTTTCTAATATTGGCAGTATTATCTGAGACTATAGTTGAAATACGATTAGACCCACACTTTTAATAATCTCCTCAATTTGCATAGCCAAATACTCGGCAGTATGTGAATCTAATGATAGATCTGAAAGTTGGTATAGATATTCCTTACGTGATAGAGTAAGGATAATAAAATTCCAAATGGATTGATGGCATCTAAAAGTCCATCCATCTAGAGCTTTAAGGATAAAGAAATAAGTTAATATCAAAATATAATAAAGTAAATGAAAGGATCATAAGTATTCACTTACTGAAAGTCAAATTTCGTTGATTCTTAATATCCTCATCCATTTTTTTATTAACATTACATAACTCGATTTCAAGTAAACGGTTGGACAAGTATTCACATGTTGGGGGATCATAATCAGCATTGAGTTCCTTCAAAAGGACAATGAAAAAAGAATGCTCTATAATTCTAAATGCTATTCCACAACAAATAAAACATTTTACTAGAGCAGAATTGATTTAATTTATTCTTGCTTTGGGAAGGTTGGTTGAATCATAAAAAGCTGTCATAGTAGTTTGACCAACTACAGACTTATCAACCTTTCTTTTCTTGTTAAAGGTATTTTCTGATTTTTGACTTTTTCCATATATTCACGTAAAACAAGTCATGGCACATTTGAACAATGGCTTGCAAGATGTTCCTCTAAGACAGGTGTTTCATCACGTTTCCATATTTTTGAACAATATTTACATTCTGCCTCAAAATTTTCAGGAGAAACTGTACCCTTTTTGATAAAATGTTGCCATACCGGTCCTAAGGGTCATCCACCTGCATATTTTTCCCTTCCAGATCTTTGAGTTTCTAGATCAATAGGTGCTATTAGATCCATTTGAAGAAATCTTATTTGTAAAAAATTTTGAAATTTGAAAAAAAAACACAAAAAAAAGTTTTCAAATAAAATAATTTCATATACTCCTTATTTATTATACACAAACTATATACATCGCATCTAAATAATGTAAATTAAATATAACACCGAATATTAATACTTTTAACATTATAAATTTTGCTTAACTAGAAATATAATTGCATAACATGACCGCCATAATGAACCTGGTATTATACTAAATAAAGTAGTTTCTGCTTTGCAGAGATTCCAAATAAAGAGGAATTCAGTTGTCTTTGTTTGGCCACAAAGTCTGTATATGGACAGTTTCAACTGGACGGAGTGATACATTGATACAAAAGCAAGTGTATTGGACAATTGTGTAGAGTGCCTTCATACGTCATTAACGGTTCACTCTCCTTAACTTACACAAAGTAAAGTACTGCTAACGTAAAGTGTTGCTAACGTAATGTATTGCTAACATAATGTATTGCCAACAACGAGCAACATACCAATGAAAGTAAGTAGTTTATATTGAGCTTTAGTAAATTTGAATATATCCGATATTAGATATTAAATATCTGTGATTATCAGGATCATTGCATTTTATTGGCTGAAGCATTTCATCACAGTTTCGCCATTCTGCATAGTTTCAACATTTCGATATTGCCAAAACATTTCGTCACCAGTTTAAATGTCATTAAGTAAAGTTTTGACATTTCGCAAAATCCAAAATAAGTTTTGCCTGGCAACCTTAATCTAAGGCAAAACCTTTAAAACAATAGTTATTAATAATCCAGGTGAATTGAGTTATTAGATTAGCTACCTGATAATTTGATTACCTTAAAACTAAAAGATTGTTCAGTTAAATTTAATCATAAAGTTAAAATATATCATAATGATTATAAAAGTTAAAACATATTATAATGATGATTATAAAAGAAAATGTATTTAACGTATCAGAATAAAGGTTTAATAAGTAAAGAGATATATTAAAGTATGAAAATTAGGAGTTTGTAAATGACTATAAAAAATAAATAAAGTTTGTAAATATATGAAAGTATATGAAAAACTTGTTAATAAAATTTACAATAGTGATAAAAACTTGCTAAATAAGTTTGAAGTATAAAGTAAAATAAAAAATGAATTTACTGGTCAAGTTTGTAATAAAAGAAGTTAATAAATGAATGGAGAATGTTAAGTAAGAATATAAAGTAAAAGAAATAATGTAAAACTGAAGAATAAAAGTAATTGAAAATAAGAAGTCATTATATGTTAAGAGTAACAGATAAAATTGAAGTAAAATGTTTAAGTTAAATGAGAAAGTAGAAAGATGGTAATAGTAGAAAATTGGAAACATATAAGTATAGAATCTATTAGAATTGAAAAAATAACCAAGTAGAAATGATGTAGTAAGAAGTGATAAGTAATATAAGATGAAAAACTTAATGGTTAAAATAAGAAAATTTAAAGGTTTATAAAATAGTAGAATAAAGATCTATATATACATTTATTGGAATAACATAAGATTACATAAAAGATTAAATGGTTAAGAATACAATGGAAGATAAGAGAAGAGTTTATGTAATTATATTACTATAAAAGGAAATTTTGAATAATAGAAGATAAATTAAAAGAAATAAAAGAAAATTTTAAAGTGCAGTAATTACATGATGATTAAGTAAGCATAAGAATTTTCATAAATACAATTGGCCTCCAGAAGGGTAATTAAAATAATTTTTTTTAACAATAATGAATAATAATAAAATAGAAATAATTAAAGTAATATTAATAAATGAAGACTTGAAAAAATATTTGTTTAATAATAAAGAAGATTTAAAAATAAAAATATTTGACACAGATAAAAGATTGTTGAGTAGTAATGAGTACTAAGATTGTAAAAAGAAATAATGTAATTGATGAATTAGAAAAACAAAATCACAATATTACAAATGAATAAAATAAAAATAAAGATAATAATGAGAATAAAGATAATGAAAAGAATAAAGAAAATAAGTCAAATATCAATAATAGTGATAATAAAGAAGATAATAAAATCAAAATTGAAAATATAGAAGAAGAGAATAAAAATAAAAAGGAAAATGAAAATAATGAGAATGAAGAAATTAAAAGTAAAAGTACGAACGTTAAAAAAAGAATAAATTATAGTAATAAAGACATAAAAAAGAGTAATCAACTAAGAAATGAGAATATTAATAATAAAGATAGTAAAACTAAAAGTAAAGAAGATATAGTAAAAGTGAGAAAAAGAAATAAAAGAAAAAGAGAAATAAAAAATTATGAGGTTAATATAAATAAAAAAAAGAAAAAATGATGAAGAAGGATTAAGAAAGATTTATAGAAAATTAAATACACTGATGAAGGAAACAAAAAAAACTATTATGAGAAGATTTGAAAGTAAAAAAAATGAAATAATATGAAAAGAATCAGATAAAGAAATGTTTAATATAAGTGAATTAGCAAAAAGTTGATATAGTATTGACATTGCAAAGAAAAAACAATTAAGAAGATAGTTTGAATATGGAAAAAAATTTTTGGAAGAATTGGAAATTTTAGAAAGAAAGAAAGAGGATGAGAAAAAGGGAAATGCTATATGATGGAATAAGAGAATATTTAATAGACGATATTATTACAAGAAAAGTATTGAAGACAAGAATACAAAGGGCAATAAATGTATATGAATTCTTCAAGGAAATAAAAGAAGATAAGATGAAAAATTTGAGAATTATATTAGTAAGTAGAATAGTAAAATTATATGAATGGAAAAGAAATTACTTAGTCAGACAATTTGGAAAAAAAAAGAGAATAGTTAAAGTAAAATAATAATACAAAATAATAGGAAAAAGATGTAAAAAAAAGTATAAAATATTAATAAAGACTGAAATATTATAAAACTAGTCCTATAAAATTTAAGTTATAAATAAATGAATAAAAATTTTTCAAATAAAATTGTGAAAAAGATTTATATAAAATGGAGTGGTACAGTTATAGATAAAAGAGATTAAAATTACATATGAGATGACATAAAAAAAGAGAAAGATATGAATACAGTAATATAATATACAAATATAGTGATAGTGAAGATGATTGCATTAGTTGAACAATATTAAATAGAAGATCAATCAGATAGAATCTGAGTCACTGGATTCAATCTAATTGGTCCCTATTTTCTAAATTTTATAATTCCAATTGCTGCCAAAAAATGGTGCAAAAGGAAAACACTAAGGTTTCAATCAGAATGTTCAAATAGGGTACAATTGGGTATATCATATTAGTTACTAATAGGATATTTTCTATTGTCTACTATTGGTATACCAATTGATAGTTACAATATTAAATTAATTAGATAAAGAAGAAATCAAGAAGAATGAAAAGGAAGTTGAAAAGGTATGTATAGATGAAAAAAATAATGATAGGCAAAAGGATTTAAGCAAAGATTATATAAATAACAAAAAATACGAGAAAAATAAAAATAAAAATAAAAGGAAATGAGAACAATAAGAAAAAAGAGTAAAAGAAGAAAAATAAAAAGGAATTAGTTAAATGAGAAGAAAACAAATTAGAAAAGAAGAAAAGAAAAATGGAAAGAATTAAAAAATATGGAAAAGTTAAATAGGAAGAAACAAAATAAAAATAGGAAGGTTAAATGTGAAAAAAAAACGAAATAAAAATAAAAAGAAATAATAAAAAGAAAAATGAAATAGAAATGTTAAATGAAAAGAAAATGAAATAAAAAGATAAAAAAATAAAAACAAAATGGAAAGAGGAATATGAAAGTAAAATAAAAAGAAAGAAATACAAAAACAAAATGGAAAGAAGAATACAAAATGAAATAAAAAAGAGAAAAATGAAAAGAAATGAAATAAAAAAGTGGTAAATAAAAATGAAATAGAAATAGAAATACAAAAATAAAATGAAAATAGGAGAATATAAAAATAAAATGGAAAAGTGAAAAACAAAGATGATTTGGAAAGTAAAAATATGAAGTAGAAATGAAATGAAAAACAAAATGAAAAGGAAATAAAAACAAAAAGCTAAACCTATAAAGAAAAGAATAAAATAACTCAATTAGTAAAAATGAAATATAAAAAATAACAAAAAAAATAAGAATGAAAAGTAAATATACTGTATCTTTGTTCGTGAAACTGAAAAAGTTCAAAGACTTAAAGGAAAAAAAAAGAAATTAAAAACAAAACAAAAAAATAAGAAAAAAAAAATAGAAATGGCATACTTTTACACAAAACTGAAATGACTTAATGATAAAAGACCTAAAAAAAAGAGAAGGAGGTTAGAAAGAAAAAGAAAAATTGAAAACAAATAAAGAAAAAATAAGAAATATACAATACTTTTGCAGGCTTCATGAAGAATTACCCGAAAAGAAAAAGATAACATATAAACAAATAATTAATTGACCAATTTGACATAATCGTAAGACTAATTAACCAATCAGTAAATTTAATAATGTGATACTGTGTTTAATAGGGTTCTGCACAGATCAGATTGAATCAGATTTATCAGATTTAAAATCTGAATTTGACATTCAAATCGATATTTAAGATTCAAATTTGATCTGTGAATCTAAATTCAAAATCCAAATCTGATCTGATTTGATCCAAATTTGATCTGAATTTGATCTGGATCTGATTTAAAGTTAAATCAATTTGAATCTGATCTGATTTAACCTGAAAATCAGATTTCAAATTTTTATACATGAATAATAAATAATAAATAATAAATTAATAATCATATAAATAATATAATAAATCACATTATCATTTTATTTATTTGTATAATTGTATCTTGGTTTTATTGCATTTATTTATTTATGTGTTAATTATTACTTATTACTAAAATATCTAATAAAAAAAAATCTGAAAAAAATCAAACAAAATAAAAATCTGAAAAAAATTAATTTGAAAATCAATTAAATGAAAAAAAGTTAAAAATGTTAATTGATTAGACGAAAAAAAATTAAAAACATTATTAATTATATGAAAAAAATTAAAAAATATTATTAATTAAGTGAAAAAAAATTAAAAAAATTAATTAATTAAGTGAAAAAAAAAATTAAAAAATTAATTAATTATATGAAAAAAAAATTAAAAAAAATTAGTTAAATAAAAAAATTAATTAATTATATGAAAAAAAAAAAATTAAAAAACTAATTAATTAAGTAAAAAAAAATCATAAAAGTTAATAACTAAGCAAAAAAAATTTTAAAAAAATTAATTAAGAACTTGCCACCAAGATTTCAGAGCTATACATACCTTTATTGTTTTTCCAGCTAATCTATTACATGTATCAATAATTAAATGTTTACCTACTGAAAAACATTATTCAGATGGAATACTAGTTGAAGGAATAGTTAAGTAATCTCTTGCCATATTAGCTAATTTTGGATACTGAGATTCATTTATCTTTCAAAATTCAAGAGGATTGGTATCAGATGGTGATACTGGCAATAAATTATATAATTGGAATTCATCAATTTCATTGTTAACACATTAACGCTTAAATGATCTTTAAGACAAAGAATTTTTATAGTCATCTGGATTTGAAGATTGTGGCTTTGAAGATGAATAAAAATTATTATAAACATCTAAAGATCTTTCATTTTTATATAATAATATGTATATTAGAATTCATAATATATAATAATAAAAATAAATAAATAAATATATATATATATATATACTTATTTATTACAAACATCATTTATAAGTCCATTTCTCCATTCATTTTGCTCATAATAACTCATCTTAAATCTAGGATCTAAAATAGTTGCAATTAAACATGCATTGTTGCCGTAAGAATGGTGCTACAAATAGGTAATTGCAGAATAATTGCAGTTTGCGATATTGTGAAATATTACAGATTTTGAAGTCTAAATGTCTGCAATTCTGAAAATATTTCACAATACCACAAAGAGTTGCTAGTACTGCAATTCAATTGCAAAAACATTACAGAATTGTGGAATTGCAGATTTTTTTTTAAAAAAGACGTTTTTTAAGTGTTTAATTAAAAAACGCTAAAAATGTTTTTTTAAAACGTTTAATTAAGAAAAAATGCTTCACAGCATTTTTATCTAATGAAAAATGTTATGAAATGTTTTTTATATAAGATTTAATAAAAAAACATGTTTTGCAACATTTTTTTTAAATAGATTAATGAAAAAACATTGTGAAACATTTTTTCATATACAATAGTATACAATTTAATTAAAAAAACGTAAAATAATGTTATTTTTAAACGTTTAATTAAAAAAATGCTTAAAAACGTTATTTTAAATGTTTAATTAAAAAAAAAACTTTTTTTTAAGCGTTTAATTAAAAAAAATGATAAAGAACGTTATTTTTTTTTAAAAAAAAAACATTTTTTAAGTGTTTAATTAAAAAACGCTAAAAATATTATTTTTTTAAAAAAAATGTTTTTTTAAGCGTTTAATTAAAAAATGCTAAAAATGTTTTTTTAAAACGTTTAATTAAAAAAATGCTTTGCAGCATTTTTATCTAATGAAAAATGTTGCAAAACATTTTTTCATATAAGGTTTAATAAAAAAAACGGTTCACAACATTTTTTAAATAGATTAATGAAAATGTTGCGAAATGTTTTTCATATACAATTTAGTTAAAAAAAACGTTTTGCAATATTTTTTTTAACAGACTAATAAAAAAATGTTGCGAAATGTTTTTTCATATATAATTTAGTTAAAAAAACTTTTTGCAACATTTTTTTTAACAGATTAATGAAAAAATGTTGCGAAATGTTTTTTCATATACAATTTAGTTAAAAAAAACATTTCACAATATTTTTTAATAAATTAATAAAAGAACATTACAAAACATTTTTTCATATACAATTTAGTTAAAAAAACGTTTCACAACGTTTTTTTAATAGATTAATAAATAAACATTACAAACCATTTTTCATATATAATTTAATAAAAAAAAATGTTTCACAACTTTTTTTTTAATAATTTAATAAAAAATATTACGAAATACCTTACATTTAATAAAAAAAATGTTTCTTTTATTATTCAACATCAGTAATTTGGTTTAGTAATTACTAATATCAAATGGATTATCAGATGATCAATTAATTACGGTGTATTTTTACAGACGTAATGCCAAAACTGTAATTAATTTGCAGAGAAGTATAATCGAAATTGTAAAATTGCAGGTTATTAATCGCAATTCAACTTCAAAATCCGCAATATTGCAGATTTTAGAAATTATTTGCAGACCCATCCTTAAATTTGTTGGTCTTGTTATAATATTCTAGCAATTTTCTATTACAATCCTCAACTGTTTTTTTAAGAAAATCATTTGATATTGTTAGTTCTTCTGATTCCAAATATTCTTCTGTATAAGTTATAAGTTCATTATACAAAGGGATAGTTGTGGATAAAGTAGAATATTTAGAACCAGACATTATAACTGTTATTTCTTTAAATAATTCAAGAAATCCTTTAATTAGCTCAAGCTGATTCCAATTATCATCTGTGATTACACAATTCTTGAGATTCTTATCAGAAGCTGCTGTAAATGTAAGGGCCTAAAATATATATAATCATTAAATTGATAAAATAAAGAAAAGTAAAAATAAATTATTGTAATTTGTAAAATATAAAATGAATAAATTATTTCTTTTAATTTGAGGACACGTTCTATCATGTTATGGGTAGAGTTCCACCTAGTTGATACATCCTGGATGGGTTTTAAATCATCAATATTGTAAAGCCTGCAGTTTGCACTTAATTTTTCAAGTCGTTGGGAAGAATGTTGAATTTTTATTATTAGTTGTCTTAGCTATATTGTAAAATAAAAAAGATATAGTTAGTAATTTTTTATTTATTAATTATTTTCAAAATCACTAATTTGACTTAAATTATTTTTCAAAGGATTTAGTGCATTTTGTATACTTATATTTATTACATGTGCAAAATATTTGAAATGATTATTTTTATCAAAAAAAAAATCATTTTTTTTCATCTAATCACTTAATGCATTAATAAACGTAAGATTGTTAGATGCATTGTTAGTAATAATTCTCAATACCTATTTGAATTTGTTAATTGTTATTATTTATTAATCATTATATTAAAATAAAATATAAAAATTACCTTTGTATGAATAGATAAATTTTGTAATGCAGATACAAATGTACTCTTAATGTTTTCACCTGTACATCAAAAAATTAAATACGACATAATGTTCCATAAGTTTACAGTTTTTTGCAAATTTATGTAATTTTATGATGTAATATTTCATATATTTACAAGTCACTGTAATTTTACATATATTTTTGTCTATTCTGAAAAATTACATGATCATAAATATTTTGTAGCATTACAGGCAAAATATTCTATAACATTACATGATCGTAAATATTTCGAAATATTATGTGCGAAATTTTCTGTAGCATTACATGATTGTATATATTTTGAAATATTACAGAAGAAATGTTCTGTAGCATTACATGATCGTAAATATTTTATAGCATTACAGGTGAAATAATTTGTAGAATTATATGATCGTAAATATTTTATAGTATTACGAATGAAATAATTTGTAGAATTACATGATCGTAAATATTTCATAGCATTACAGGCAAAATAATTTGTAGAATTACATGATCGTAAATATTTTAAAATATTATAGGTAAAATAATTCGTAGAATTATATGATCATAAATATTTTGTAGCATTATGGGTAAAATAATTTGTAGAATTACATGATCGTAAATATTTTGTAGCATTACAGGTAAAATAATTTGTAGAATTACATGATCATAAATATTTTGAAATATTACGAAAGAAAAGTTCTGTAGCATTACATAATTGTAAATATTTCGTAGCATTACAGGTGAAATAATTTGTAGAATTACATGATTGTAAATATTTTGTAACATTATGGGCAAAATAATTTGTAGAATTACATGATCATAAATATTTTGTAATATTACAGGCAAAATAATTTGTAGAATTACACTCCCCGACCAAAAGTCTCCGACCACTTTAAAACCGGAAAAAAATACACCAACTTCAACATTTAATTTCTTAATGATTTATAAATAAACATTGTAAAAAATTTATATATTTTTATTCAGAAAAACGTGAATTTTATTAATATCTAGTTGGATTTCCGTGGCTATCTAATACAGCTTGAACCCTCCTTGGCAAACTTTCAACTAAATTTGTTAAAATTTCAGGTTCGATTTTATTCCATTCCTCCTCCAAGATTACCATTAATTCCTCAATATTTTTTGGATGAGGTTTGTGTTCCCGGACTCTCCTTTCCAAAACATCCCACAAATGTTCAATTGGGTTAAGGTCCGGGCTCTGTGCAGGCCATGGAAAGTCTATTATCGAATTATCCTCTTTCCATTGTTTAACCGTTCTTGCTTTATGCACTGGGGCATTGTCATCTTGAAAAATATATTGTGAATTGTTTTCTAAACTATTATAGAAGGGTAAAAAAGTGTTTTCTAATATTCCCATATATACAGAAGCATTAATACTACCAGAAACTTGGATTAAAGGACCAATTTTATCTTTCGTAAAACACCCCCATACCATAACACCTTGGTTTCCGGATTTTACAGTTGGAATCAAGCAATCCACATCATATTTTTCATGTGGTTTACGCCAAACCCAGTGGTGTGCATCATTTTGGAATATCATAAAGCGGGATTCATCACTCCAAATGATAAAATTCCACTCATCATCCCAATCTCTTCTTTCACGGCACCATTCTAGTTTTTTTTTACGATTTGCTTCAGAAACAAATGGTTTTCTCTTTCCAGCTCGTCTAAAAAAACCCTCAGAGTGTAAAGTACGTTTTATAGTATTAGAGGATACTGAAATTGATAAAGATTCACTAAATTTTTTTGTCATTTCCTCTAGTGATTGTTGCCGGTCTTCCTTAAGTGTTCTTACAAGTTGTCTAACGTTTCTTTCTGTGAGTTTTAGTGGCCTTCCCGAACGTGAAGAAGCTGTAATTTGTCCTGAATTTTTGTACCTCGTTATAGTATCATGGATAGTGCTTTTAGGGTGCCCAAGAATTTCCCCAATATTTCGTTCACTATGACCTCCTTTCCAGAGACCAATAATCTCTCCTCGCTCAAACTCAGTAAGTTCACGTCTTTGGGACATTATAAAAATATATTTTTTTTTTTATTTTCGGATAACTGAAAACAAGAGCTTCATGGGAAAAAAAAATTTTATATGTTTATATTTAATGGATTTGGCGTAAACAAACTTAATAGGTAATGATCGGCAATAAAAAAATCGGGTGGTCGGAGACTTTTGATCGGGGAGTGTACATGATCGTAAATATTTGAAATATTATGAGCAAAAAGGTCTGTAACATTATATGATTGTAAATATTTCGTAGCATTATAGGAGAAAAGTTTCGCAGTATTACATTATCGTAAATATTTCATAGCATTACAGACAAAATATTTTGTAGAATTACATAACTGTAAATATTTCAAAATATTACAAGCGAAAATTATATTATTGTAAATATTTCATAGCATTACAGGGTCGAAATGTTCTGTATACAAATGAAAATAAATAACAAACGGTAATAAATTATTAATTACAGCGAAAAAGGAAATATTTTGTAATTATTAATAAAATACTTGCTGCTTTCACAGGTCAAATAAAAAAAAACCTCCAAAAATTGGCAGTCTGATTTTTGTCTGATTTTTGGATATATTTGTCTGATTTGTGGTTTTTTGTTGCCAATTTTATGGCGCGAATTGTTCATGAACGGCATTGCCAATTTGTGCCAAAAAATTGGCATCCCTATTTTTAAATAGTGCGTGCAAATCAGTACTCCTATTTTTAAATAGTGTATGTAAATCGGCATTCTGATTTTTAAATAGTGCATGCAAATCAGCACTCCAATTTTTAAATAGTACATACAAATTCAACCAAATTATTTTATTTATATTTATTTATGAAGTACGACACATGCAAAAATTTATTTTTTCTCAAAAAATTTTATTCAAAGTAGTTTAATTTAAAAATTTACATGTTTTATTAGTAATTAAAAAATAAGAATTTATTTTAATAGAAAATTAATCTAAAAAAAAGAAATCTATAATGAAAGTAAAAAAATGAATCAAAGTAAAGAAATGTGTTAAAAATAGGAATAACAATAAAGAAAAAAAGTGAAATAAAAGAAATGAGGGGAAATAAAAAAAAGTAAGGGGAAACAAAAAAAAATGAAAAGAATATAAAGGTAAAGAAAATGAAAGGAATGAAGAAGGAAATGTAAGAAAAAAGGATAGTGTAATATAAAAAAAAACAAAAAGAATAATAGGAAAACATAAAGAAATGAAAAAAGAGAAAAGAGATATAAAGAAGCGAAAAAAAAGGAGGGAGAAATGTAAAGGAATGAAAAGAAAGAAGAGGGAAACATAAAGGAACAAAAAGAAAGGAAGGAAATGTAGAAAAAAGGAGGAAATGCAAAGAAATAAAACAAAAAGAAGAGGAAACATAAAGTGATGAAACAAAAAGGAGAGTAAAATGTAATAGAACGAAAAAAATGGAAGGCAAAACGTAAAAAAGAAAAAATAGAGGAAACATGAAGAAATGAAAGAGAAATGTAAATATACAAAAGAATTGAAGGGGAGATGAAAAGAATGGAGAGAAGTGAAAAGAAACAAAAAAAAAACAAAAGAAACAAAGTAAACCAAAAGGTGGATGAAAAGAAAAGAATGAAGTAGGAAGTGAAAATAAACGAAAAGAATAGTAGGAAAACATAAAGAAATGGAAAGAAAAGAAGGAAAATGTAAAAGAATGAAAAGAAAAAAAGGAGAAACGTAAAGAAACAAAAAAAAAGAAGGAAATGTAAAAGAACAAAAAAAAGAGGAAATAAAATGAAAAGGAAAAGGAACAAAATAAAAAGAAAAGAGAAGCATAAAGGGTGAAATGAAAAGGAGCGAAAATATAAAAAATAAAATGAAAAGAGGAGAAATGTAAAAGGATGAATGAAAAGTAAATGAAACATAAAGGAATAAAGCAAAAATGAGGGCAAATGTAAAGTGATGAAACAAAAAGAAGGGTAAAACGTAATAGTCAAAAAAAAATAGAAGAAAAACATAAAAAAAAAAGAAAAAAAAGAGGAAGAAATGAAAGAGAAATATGAATATTCAAAAAGAATTGAAGGAAAACAAAAAGAATGGAAAACAAACGAAAAGAAACAAAGGAGATAAAAGAAAAAATAAAAGAAAAATTAGTAAATAATGAAATGTAATCGATTGTAAAAAAAAATAAAATAAAATAAAAAGAAACATACTTGTAAAGAAGCCTAATTACTAAAAACGTCTGATCAGAATCTGCAAAAAAAGATAGATTCGTTAGTAAAAATGTTTCCTAAAAAAAAAGAAAAATAAAGTTTCAAAAATTCGAAACTTATATTAATTACGCCCACAGCTATCATCCAAGAATTGAAGACTAGAAGCTACAAAAAAAAAGACAGAAACATTAGTAAAATGTTTCCTAAAAAAAAGGAGAAAAAAGTTTCAAAAATTTTGAAACTTACATTCATTACATCCACGATCATCGTCCAAGAATCGAAGACCAGAAGCTACAAAAAAAAAGATGGAAACGTTAGTAAACATTTCCTAAAAAAAAAGAAAAAATAAAGTTTCAAAAATTTTGAAACTTACATTCATTACGCCTACGGCCATCGTTCAAGAATCGAAGGCCAGAAGTTACAAAAAAAAGATGAAAACATTAGTAAAACGTTTCCTAAAAAAAAGAGAAAAAAGTTTCAAAAATTTCGAAACTTACATTAATTACATCCACGGTTATTGTCCAAGAATCAAAGATCAGAAGCTACAAAAAAAAGATGAAAATGTTAGTAAATGTTTTCTAAAAAAAAAGGAGAAAAAAGTTTTGAAAATTTTAAAATTTACATTAATTATACTGACAGCCATCATCCAAGAATCGAAGACCAGAAGCTACAAAAAAAAGATGAAAACGTTAGTAAACGTTTCCTAAAAAAAAAGAAAAATAAAGTTTCAAAAATTTTGAAACTTACATTCATTACGCCCACAGTTATCGTCTAAGAATCGAAGACTGTAAGCTACAAAAAAGACGGAAACGTTAGTAAACTATTTCCTAAAAAAAAGGAGAAAAAAGTTTCAAAAATTTCAAAACTTACATTCATTACGCTCACGGCCATCATTCAAGAATTGAAGATTGGAAGCTACAAAAAAAAGATGAAAATATTAGTAAACGTTTTCTAAAAAAAAAAGAAAAAATTAAGTTTTGAAAATTTCAAAACTTACATTCATTATGCCCACAGCCATCATCCAAGAATTGAAAACCAGAAGTTACAAAAAAAAAGATGGAAATGTTAGTAAACATTTCCTAAAAAAAAAAGAAAAAATTAAGTTTTGAAAATTTCAAAACTTACATTCATTACGCCTACGGCCATCATCCAAGAATCAAAGATCAGAAGCTACAAAAAAAAATGGAAATATTAGTAAACATTTTCTAAAAAAAAAGAAAAAATAAAGTTTCAAAAATTTTGAAACTTACATTAATTACGCCCATTGTCTAAGAAGAGAAAAAGGAATATTGGTACATTTTTAAAACTATTAACAATAAAACTTATTATCAATTCACGTTTCTGAAATCTTCAAGGCTGCATTCTACAAAAATAGAGAAAAGAAAGAAACATTAGAATGTTTTTTTAACACGAAACTCGCCATTTTTACAATAAAGCTAAAAAATGTTTTTTTAAATTAAATAAAAAAAAATTTATTTTTTAAATTAAATAAAGTTAAAAAAATTTGTTTTTTATGTTAAATAAAAAAAAATTCATTTTTTAAATTAAATAAAGTTAAAAAAATTTGTTTTTTATGTTAAATAAAAAAAAATTCATTTTTTAAATTAAATAAAGTTAAAAAAATTTGTTTTTTATGTTAAATAAAAAAAAATTCATTTTTTTAGATTAAATAAAAAAAATACGGCTTCTTTGAATGACGGTATTTCAGTGGTGTGTACCAACTTTTTGTTTATTTGTTTTTTTTATTTAAAGAAATACATTCTAACAGTTACTTTTTTTTATTTGTAAATAAGCAGAAGGAAAAAAAATGAAATGTAATAAGCAAAAATAAAAAAAAATTATCAATAAATCAATAAACAAATGATGTAATTATATAGTCAGCCAATTAAAAACAATTATTTTTAATTGAAAAATTGGCAGAGTTGTATAAAAATTGGCAGAATTATATAAAAATTGGCAGAATCATATAAAAATTGGCAGAATTATATAAAATTGGCAGAATTATATAAAAATCGGCAGAATTATACAAAAATCAGCAAAATTACATAAAAATTAGCAGAATTACATAAAAATTGGCAGAATTACATAAAAATCGGTAAGAGTATATTAAACTAAAGCAAATTCTGATTTTTTTTCATTCGACTTGTGTTTGCATTAGATCAATAAGTTTATGCAATAAACTACGGATGATAATACATATAATTGTAATTTTATCTATACGGCTATTCTAAAATGTCACAAATTTTTTAATTATATAGATATAATTATTATATTGTAAATAATAGCTGATTATGCAATTAGTGATAGTTTTAAAATAGCCTGTCTTTGCCCAAAACTATATAATTCTTTGTTTATCATCATCATCGATTTATCCTAAAAATTTGGATTATTAAAATTGTTAAACAAAATAATATAATAAGTAATAAAATAAAAAAACTATAATAATTTACTACTAAATAATTAAATCTGTTTCTTTCATTTTTTCTATCATTGTCACTTTTATTATTATAAATATATCAGGCTCAATATGTTAAAATACGTATTATTAAAATTTCAAATTAAATAATATCAAATAAAAAAAAATAATAAAAAATTTATCAAATAATAATTGATTTTTTTTTTCTTTGCACTTGATCTGATTATTTTTGGGTTGTACATATTGCAATAACATATGTTATTTGTAAATTGAAATACGTTTTTTTGGCAAAAACTTTATTGACTATTTTCATCAGAACTTTATATTTGTATGCAAACAGTAGATCATAATATTTAGCTATGGCAGGATCTCTTTTCCATTTCGTTATTTCTATAAGAGAATCTGTAATGTTGATTTGAGGGAGTCTTGATTTACCAAAATAAAAAAATACGGCATCCTTAACTTTGGAAGTAAATAATCCTCTTTCAGAACGAATCTTTTGTGTTAACTAAAAATGTATTAATAGTTATTTATAACTGCATGTAAATATTAAAAAAACAAACTTACATTGGTAAGTCACTGTGATTATTTTCCAAGAACATTTTTGTTGCAATATTTAACTCATCTTTTTTCATATAAATTGACATCGTAAAAATTATTTTTGCTATTTCTTTTATTACTTCCTAAAATCATTTTTTGATAAGTACAAAAAAATTCCTTTAATTCTGTTCTGTTCATTAAGTATTTTTCTTTGAATTTTTTTGCAAATTATTTTGATTTCTTAAAAGAGTCTTAACAGACTCTTTAAGGTTTGAAAGACTTGAATCTGTAATTTAAAATTAAATTTAATCATGTTAATTTGATAATTATAATATTAAATAATTTGTACATATCAATATCATGATCAATATCACTGCTACTGTCTTTCGATTGTTTTTATTCTTCAGAAAATAATGCCTCATATTTTTCTTTCAATTCATCTTTTCTTTTTTTCAACATTATTCAAAAAATATTAAAGTTCAAAAATTCATATAAAAAAAACTTTACAGAAACCTTGTGTTTTGCAGCCTAGCAGTTACGTGTTCGTCACCAAATATTTTCAATTTTGTGTTGATCTTGTGATGACATTTTTTGCTAAGTTTTCGATAATATTTCAATAAAGTCTCGACAAAAACTAGTCTCAAAATAGTAACGAACTGGAATAATAATCTTTAAATAATAGCAAACAACATCGAATACTAGTTAGAATAAATTAATTCAAGATATTTGTGTGACATATCTGCGATGAATAAAATAATTTGCTTAAGATATTAAAAATATAGTTTTTTGTCATTTTGTATTTATATAGTTTTTTTTTTGAAGTATTAAAAAATGTTTTTTTTGTTTTCCCTTTCTTTTTTTGAAGTGTTAAAATTTGGAAAATTATTGGATGTAAATATAAAAGAATAAATTACAAAATCAGTAAAATTATGAGCCATAAGATATCTCAAAATATTGATAATAAATTTAAACGATTAGTAAATGTTTACTTACGCCAGGCATTTTAAAATCGCAGATTACTAGCAAAAATTTTTGCTATTTCACGATGGTGCTGATCATTTTTGTTAATTTGTCTAAAGTTTTTTGCCTTAATTACAAATTCATGTTGGACAAATCTGCGTAGGCGTGGTAATGAATGTCGAGCCTTTAATTCGTCCATATTCACGATATAACAATTGAATTGTAACAGATTGATCCACGAATTTGATAATTTCATCCTTTTGTAAAGGCTTGTTGTATTTTATAGTTTGAAAAAAATTAATCCTAAAAAAGCCGTTTATTTATAAGAAAAAAATTTATATAATATTTAAGTCGTTTTTATGATCGTTATCACTTATTTAGTTCATTACATAATATGATATTTAAATAGAGAACCACAATTAGTACACGAAAAAATTCAATGGATGTAAATGTGTTTTATTTGCTGTCAACACATTATGCTATTAAATGTTATAAAATTCCTTTCTTTTAAGAAAAAGAACCGTAAGAAAACAATTAAGATTTAAATATTTGTTGCTGGAGTTGCAGCATATTTATACTTGTATGAAATTAGACACGTGTTAAATTTAAGCTATTTTTTTTTAAAGTATTAAATTAGACACATTAAATTAGACATGTATTAAATTTAAATTTAAACTATTTTTTAAAACGAGTATTATATTTAAGAAATTAGATGTATTAAATTAGACTTGTATTAAATAAGCTATTTTTTTTAGACGTGTATTACATTTAAGCTTTTTTTTGAGTACTAAATAAGTTAAATTAACGTGTATTATTAAATTTAAACCTTTTTTGTTTTACTAAATTAGATGTATTAAATTAAATGCGTATTTAGGTTATTTTTTCAGACGCATATTAAATTTAACTTGAAAATTAAAATAGTTGTAATCTATACAAGAGTCAAATATGGTCAAATTCTATCAAGTAATTACGAATAACTTTGAAGAATTAGTGATGATCTACAACCATTGTCAAATAGTGTATTAGTTGAACGTACATTCACAACCAATTTTCAAATTTTATCAGCCATGAGTGCTTTTTTAAACTTTCAACAAAACTTCTTCCTTCATTTATCCTTGTTTTTCTTCATCCTTTTCTTTCTCTTGTCCTTCCCCTTTTCTTCTTTTTCTCTGTAACAAAATGTTTCAGTTAGGCTATTTTTTTTTTTAATTTATTTAATTGACGTGAATGGAGGTTATTTTCTGATTTTTTTTTCTTTTGAAAAACCTATTCTTCAGAACCCATCAATGGAATTTTGTAGGTTGTTTCGCAAAAAATATCCATACTTGTTTGCCTTGCATGCAACGATTTATTGAATAGGGTTAGGTCGAAGAGCTAGTAATTTTCGGTTTAACATTTATGCATAAAAGACACATTTCTGATTCTTATAATAATTTTTATTATTATTACTGTTTATTATTGTGCTATTAATCCGGAGAAGTTTATGAAGTAGAGAAAGTATTTAATCATAATGGAAAGGGTAGTTTTTTTGATTATTTTAATTACTAACAGTTTTTTTTTTTCTTTTTTTAGGCGGATTTTTTTTTAAGATCTCAATTTCAGTATTTGGACTGAACTGCTTATAGAAATGGTTGAGTTTGGATGCTCTTCATTTTTAGATCCTGTCAGTTTTTTTTCTGATTTCGACAATTCTCTTTAGAAACGAGGATTAGGTTCATTTTTTCCTTTAGATATTTTATTTTAACGGAGCATTATACTAACGATTTAATTTATACTTTTTTTTTTAGGCAGTTATTCAGAACTCTTTAGATGTACAGGTTATGGTACTATGGCTTTATTTGCTTTAATTTGCTTAACTTTGATGAACCATTACTAATAATTCATCATTTTTTTTTTCTAAATGACTCTTCAGTTTCTTAAACATATGGATTTTGGGAGAAATCTAAAATGAAAATTCTCTTAATTTTGGGTAGTAGGTTTTGAAATTATTTTACTTTGAATTTTTTTTTTAATTGAAGAAATGGCTATTAATCAAACTGTTCCTTCTTATTTTTGTAGGTCTACTTGATTGAAGAAACGGCCGTTCCTTCTTTTTTTTATGTAGGTTTAGTTGTTTTCGGAATAGATGGGTGGGTAAGTTTTGATATTTTTTTTTGCTTCGAAACTTTGATTTCTTATCTCAAGAAACGGTTTACTAATTGTTTCTTGAGTTTTTTTTTTTTTTTTGTAATTTCTATTGAATAGGCCAGGACACCACATAGGTTTTGAAGTCTTTTTAAACTTTTTTAATTAAAAAAGCTGTTACTAATTGTTTGTCTTATATTATTGTTTTTTTATAGGTTTTCTTTGCTTCAGACTTTTATTGGATGTAGGTAGTAAGTTTTGAAATACATACTTTGAAATTTTTTTATATTTTTAAGAAACGTTTCATTAACCATTTTTCGCTTTTTTTCTTTAGCTCAGCTCTGAACTTACGATTGTGCATGGTAAGTTCAAAGTTACTGTAATTTTGAATCTTACATATATTTTTTAATCATTTTTTACTTTATTTATAAGACTGATTCCTGATTGGCTTTTTTGACATTTTTTGAAGATAAGTTTTGATTAACCTTGAAACTTTACATGTTGTTTATTATAAGAAATAGGTTGTTAACCACATTTTTCATTTTTTTTGAAAATTCAATTTTACGAATATGTACTATGTTTTTTGGCAGAAAAATATGATACTAACATACTATATCGTCTATATATTGATAAAGTTGTCAACTATAGTCATCACAATTGTGATCAATTGCTATCAATATATTTGTTTTCATTTCTGTTGGT
This sequence comes from Rhizophagus clarus, assembly GCA_015698045.1. NCBI lineage: Eukaryota > Fungi > Glomeromycota > Glomeromycetes > Glomerales > Glomeraceae > Rhizophagus > Rhizophagus clarus. The sequence continues at coordinate 55,542 of BLAL01000167.1, forward strand.
AGATTCGAAATTGCCAATCGAATAGTACTGGATGTTACCGTGTCAAGCTCTAGTTTACAAATGCTAGACAATGGTGTATCTTTCCTATAAGCGTGATTTGTGCAAGTACTATGCATTTTATTCATTATTGTAATGAAAATGAAGTCATCGACGGCCACAATCTCACAAATGAAATGTATATACGAAATCTTTTACTTTCTGAAAGATGTTGAATATGTTTTTATACATGTTTATTTTATTTATGAATGTATTAATTTTACATTTCACTATAAATTGACGGTTCAGTTTATACATGAATAACATTTATTACGATTCATTATATATGCAGCAGCAATGTGATTAAGATTTATTATAAATGCTATTACAACGTAACCAAGATTTATTCTATATGTGTCTACAATATAATTATAACATCGTTAAGAAGATTCAACAATTTATTAACAATTTGTAAATAATTAGTTATGATGATGCTACGATCTATTATCGACGATATTGCGATTTATTTAATATTGCCTTAATATCCAGTAACCAAAACTGTAGCAGAGTTGTGAACAACTCAAGACAAACACGCGACCAACTCATGATTAACTCTTTCTCTCTCTGATCACAAGTTGGTCATGACTTCGTCACAACTTCATCTTAATTTGATATGTTTCTGTAAAGAACTGGTTCATAAATATTTTCCAAATAAAAAATCAAAGGAAATTTAGAATAATAAGATATTAAAAATAAATTGAAATTAATTCCAATTATTCAACATAAAATTTTGAAAATTTTTTGGAATTTGTATTAACTTACAAATAGTACTTTAGAAAAAAATAAATTCTAGAATTTGTAACTTTCTCATACTCCTATACTTTATAAAGATGCTCTGTGAGAAACAAAAAAACAGGTCATCAAATTTAAAGATTAATTTGAGAAGCCGTGATATATGAAAAAATACAGTTTGAGACAGAAAAAATGTTTTACAAAGGAATTGCAAGCAAACAAATAAATGTGAAGTATTACGAGTTAGAAAACATTTATAAAACTACTTGTTATGTTAAGGCCAACAATCAGATATTATCAGTAAATATAATCATATTAATAACGAGACATCTAAACAATTAATACTTTCACAGTTACTAATTGAATGCATACGTTAACATTACTTCTACATCAGGAGATCATTAATAATTCTAAAGTTAGATTAATAGTTGTTAACCTTACGAATATTAATGAAATTAAGTTCAAAGTATAAATAATTTTCACACGAAAGAAGAAAGAAAGAAGAAAATGGAAATTATCAATAAATGCTATTGGGTAGTATATATATGCTGACAGAATATATAGAATATAAATTTTATATTTTTACTTGTATGTAATGCTTTTAAATTTTGTTATTTAATTTTATTATTAAAAATAAACGTGAAAATAATTTTAAAACGTTAATAACTTACAGGACACGCAAGCTCTGGAATAATTAGTATTATATGCCATTATATATATAATTTCTGTATTTTAATCATTTAGTTTATAGTTTTTAATAGTAAACTTTTGGTAATTGATAATTTTTTTTATTAGATGAACGATCTCCACAACCTCTACTACCTTCCCACTAAGATAACAAAAATACAAAAAAAATAATGTTACCACCTGGCAACTTCATGAAAAAGAAAAATCAAAATTTTGCCTAAGCCAAACCTTGGTAATCTTCGGCAAACTCGCCTAGCCCACCTGGCAACCTTCGGCGATTTGAAAAAAAAACTTGCCTACTCAACCCTTACCTTAACCTATCAAACATTAATTAGGCTAAGTCCGCTAAACTAATATAATTGTTTTTGAGCAGAACTTCCACTTATGCTCTTTTGCAATCTGTGGCAATATGATTATGCTGCCAACATTTGGCACAACAACCTAAAAATTCTGGCTGAATATTCAGACAGTTATTTAAACTGTGACTAAAATATTGACACATGTGACAGGCTGAATAAAACAAGTCTACTGCAACTAACCAATTATTTTTTGGAGATAGTAACAGAACATTTTCTGCCATGTTTAATGTTACTGGTAGAAACGATGATGAAAATGACGATGTTGATGATAAGAGGAAGGATAGCGAGAATAATGATGATGATGATGATGATGATTTGGATGGAAGGTGTCTTGATGCTGGAGTTGGTACAGGTATTGGTACTGATGAGAATATTAATTCTGAAGATTCTGAAGGAACTGTTGATGGCCTTGGTGCCATTAAATGACAAGTTACATTATAGAGTGACGAGAAAATGTTATTTAATGATGTTGATTGACTTTTCAAAGTACTGAGTATACATTTATGCATTTCTAATAAATCACTGTAAGTTATTATAGTATTGCTTCCCAGGTTTATGTTGGTATCTACATTGATCATGTCATTCATTACTTTTTTGACAAAAATACGGAATGTAAAAAAAATATCAGTAAAAATGCTGTGAAAAAAAATTGTTGATAAAAATGCTGTAAAAAAAATTGTCAGTAAAAACACTGTGAAAAAAAATGTTGATAAAAATACCGTAAAAAATGCTGTAAAAAAAATGTCAGTAAAAAATATTGGTAAAAAATGCTGTAAAAAAAAATTTGGTAAAAAATGTCATAAAAAAAATGTAAAAAAAAGTCAGTAAAAAATGTGGTAAAAAATGTCGTAAAAAAATGTCGTAAAAAAAATGTTGTAAAAAAATATAAAAAAAAGTCTGTAAAAAAATACAGCAAAAGAATATCAGTAAAGAAGATATTTTTTTTGCGAACTTACCTTTATATATATTTGCGCCAATGGCTTTTTTTAACATGTTTTTTTCATGCTAATGGCTTAGTAATGGCTTTTTCAATATTTCACATGTACTATACTTTTTTAATCCAAAGCCATATTAGGAATTATTAATAAGATGAGAGGATTTGCCCAAATTGGTAAATCTATTGATAAACTAAAGAAAAAAAATTAATAAAAAAAAAATTAATCAGAAAACTACTTCCTCACGCTTATTATTTTAAAAAGCTCAAGGATTCTTTATTTACATGCTTAAAACAGACGAAAGTCTAAGTTTTACTACAGTTTTTTTGTATATTTTTACCTTTATCACTTTTTATTCTTTAGAAATTTTCAAAAAATTCATCCTTTGTGAAAATTTTTTTTCTTCAAAAGTCACGTGTATCACGTATGATAATAATAGATATCATTTCAACTTTTGTTTACAGATAATAACATGATATTTTCTTGTATACTACAACACAAAATTTATTGACATTCATGAAATATTACACTACTAAATATAATTAAATTTAAATATAATTAAATTTAGAATTTTGTAATTCAATGCCATGGCGTTGCATCACCAGTATCACAGACATACTGTTCATTTCCTTTTTAGGAATTTTATGTAACTGATTTGCATACAAAATTTTCATTTTTTGTGGGATGCAAAATTTCCTTTTTTGGAAATTTGTGTAATATTTAAAATATCATACTGCATCACACCCTCCAGCTTTCAAAAATCATTAAGTATTATTTGGACAAATTTTTTTATCTTAATTGTCACCTTATTTGTCACATAGTTAACTCTGGCCACATTCTGTAATTCTGGTCGAATTACATAACATTACACAAAATTCCAAAAAAGAAAATTTTGCATCCCATAAAAAATGAAAATTTTGTATGCAGGTTAATTACACAAAATTCCTAAAAAGGAAATAATTGGCATATCACATAATACTGGCGATGCATCGTCATGGCGTTGAATTACAAAACCCTTAAATTTAAATATAATTAAATTTAAATAAAAATATTGCAAAGCATGACAGAGTATCGCAAAAGTTCTACAGGTTTCATAAATTTACATTATAATATTTTTACAATTCTACAAAATATTCAGTACTATTCTTAATAAAAACATTCAATTTAAATTTAATTAAGTATATTGAATAATATTTCACTCATGTTTATGATGAACTTTTTAGGACTAAAAACATTTTATAATAAATTACAAATGAATTTTTTTTAAATAAAAAAGTGTGTACCAGTAGGTTTAATATGATAAAAAAAATTTAATTTCAAAAAATTATGAGATTTGATGAAAAATTCAACTGAAATTTGTATTTTAGACACTACTACCTTGTAAGTTATGTAGTATTTTAGGCTGTAATATTTCACAGCATTGTTCTGACTGTATGTAATATTTTGCAGTACTAAGATTTCGTAAGGTTACATAATTTTTTTTACCATAATATTTTGTAGCATTACAATTTCATAAATTTATGTAGTTTTTTGACCGTAACACTTCAAAATTTTACAGATTTTCATAATGTTATATAAGTTTATGCCAAATTAATTTTCTGACAGTACGCTAAATAAAAAGTCATACTAAAAACTTAATATTTATTTGTCATTATAACTGGATGAAATTTAAAATATATATTTATTTACAAAATATTCATCAAACTGAGGTACTATATATACAATATTTTGTATAGCCTTAATATCAATAAAGTTATAGATTTCTATAAGTTCTAGTAAAGGATATCCATTAAGATATCAATTACCGCGCATGTAACATGTAGATCATTTTCATATTAAAAGAAATTTGTGTAACTATAATCGAGTTACTTCATTTTATAATTAACCATAAATTTTAATATACAACTCCTATACAAATTAAGTAATATCATAGATTGTCATGTGCTTTATCAGTTTTTAAAACTAATTTTCCATTTTTACAATTATTTTTTTTTCTTTACATATACGTGAAATTTACGTTTAAAACTACTATTTTTTGAGATCTTTATAAAAGTATGGACAAACACATAATGTTAATAGTAAAAATATATGTAAATTTGCACGAGGAAACCGATTTTCTAAGGTTATAAGGGCAGTTTTTCAATTAGTTTTTGTATAAATACGAAAAAACTGTTTTTTTGAAAAAAAAAAAGATTTTTTATGTCATAAAATTTTAAAAAGAAATTTTTAACTAATAATAAATATCTCATTTTTAGCCATAAATTTACAAAAGAAACAACTTTTATTAAGGTAATAGTGCTGGTTATCCAACTAGATTTTTAGTTATTATTGAATCTACTAATATTTTTCTGTTTATTAATATGAAATAATGACAAATTTTTATTTATCATTAGTAAACAAGAGGAGAATAACGTTATTAAGCTCATTTTTGGGTAATATATTTATTTTTAACTAAAAAATAATACAAAATTTTCATTGTTTTTAACCAATTTATTTCTGTCCAATCATATTTAAATATTAGATTTTTATTGTAAAAAAGATATTTTTTAATATTTAATTGTTCTTGAAATTAATGGGTAGTTTATTTTACAGTTAAAACAACTAAAATAATAAAGAAATTTAACAATTTAATTATATAAATAAAATAAAAAGCAAAAAAATTTTTTTTGATAAATTTAAATTATATTTATTGTATTCATATGGGCTGATTTGACCACCTTTAATTAAAATATTGATTTTGTTACATTTTTATTATACAAAATACTATACAATATACAGTAAATTGAGGGTGAGTATTAAAAAATTTTATTTAATGTTATTATACTATAATTTGGTAAATATTTCTTTTAAATTAATATAAATCTTAGCATTTACTATATATGTTAAAAATTCGTATCTCAACTTTAAATGTAAATATCTCCAGATCCAATAATCCAATCGGCAAGCTCTTTTTTCGTCTATAAAGTCCAGAACAAGGGCTTTCCAACAAGCCTAAAATTATAGAAAACGGATCAGTGAATCTTGATATATTTGCGTTTAAAGATAGTAATACAAACTCTGACATAAAATAATTATTTTATTGTTTAAAAATATCTATTATAATACCATCTTTTATATGATGTTTTTATTACACTTTCATAAATATTTATAGCTACTAAGACTATATAAATTTTTATTTTACTTTATATTTTATTAAAATATACTTACTTTTTAATATATATGTTAAAAATTCCATATATATGAGAAATGGGTTTTTTATTAGTGAAATGGGTTTTTTCACATCTCTTTTACATTTAATAATTTAAGTTTTGCAAATGTAAATTTTTGTGCAACTTATTATTTAATCAAGTGATCATCAATCAGATGATTTTTTGGTATTACAAAACAATTTTGAGTAACGAAAACTGTGAAAATCAATTTAATAACTTTTTTTAATGCAGAGTGAACAAATCAGCCTATATGTAAAAAATTATTTAGATTTATGTATTTTAACTTTTTACCTGTTATATAATGATATAAAATATTTTCTATTTTAATTTAAATTTTTATAATACTCGTTATGGTTGATAAATGACAAGTTTTTTGCATTAATTTTTTATTTTTAATGAAAAAAATACATCAACTTCTAACTAAAATCCAACTTGAAAAACAAAATGTATTTGAAGAAATTTTTTAATAAACACTTAGGGGCCATTTAGAAGTTTTATTTCCCATATTTAGTTTGAGAGTTATTTTGTATAAATGAAGTGTTATATTAGGCCTGAAATTTTCAATTTTAACCAAATTTAGGCCAGAATTACGATTTTGGCCAGAATTATAAATTCAAAAATCGTTAATTTAACCAATTAAATAAATTTTGGTTGATTTTAAACTTTATATATGTGTTATATGTTGGAAGAGGATACTGTACTAAAAATTTTATTATGTTAACTATAATAAAGCAAATTAGGGGATTACATGCATAGTGATTGATATGAATGACTTTCAGATTTGAAGTCATACTATTGAATTAATGTGAAATTTAACAGATTTTCAAAATCTATTTTTACTATTAATAAAATCTTCAAGAATATTTTTAATTAGTAACATCATATAAATACTAGTATTTTGTATAAATAATTACTTATCCATAACAAATGCCTTGATCAGAAGCATAATCAAATAATTCATTAGAGTCCATGCAAACTGACACATTACTAAACCAAGGTTTACATAATAACTATTAGTTACACATATTATTGCACTATTTTCTATTATAACTGATCTGTATATTGTTACTTTGCTTTCAACTGCAATATTTTCATGATCCATATACAGATTTAAATATTCTGAAAATTTTTCAAACCCAGATCTCATTTTGTTATCTATATTAGAATTTTCTGCCTATTCTACAAAGAAATTGTGTGCATATTTTAGCAAAAATTCAAAATATTTAGCTGTGAATTTAAATGCATGAGGGGTAGTTGTTAAATTTGGTATTTGATGAGTTATATTTATTATTGATCGCTGTCAAATCTATAAAAAAATTTAATTCAATTTAAAAATCTTCATTGTATAAATATGTAAATTTATAATACTCACTATTTGCATTAATTGTATCTCAATATTTTTTTTATTACTTAATCGATAAGGACTCTTGACATATTTTTTATAAAGACTTTCTTAAGTCTCTGTAGTATATCATTAATTACACCAAAAGATCAAATCAAATCAATTATATGGTATATCCATGAATGTAGTTTTAGTAATTTTAACTCTGAAGTAGAAATATGTTAGAGAGTTTTGATGAACATTTGAGATCATTCATTTATTGCACTTTCTTTAAATTTTTCATATCGACTAATTATATACATTTCATTCTAAACTTTGTAAAGTTTTATCAGATCTTCATTCTTTACAAAATTTTTAATACTTTCATTATTTTCATATAAATTATCTACTACAAAAATCATTATTTTCATTAAATTGTGATATTCATTAGCCGTTAGTCTTGCTTAATGTTCTGAACGGGTCAGGTCAGGTCAGGTCAGGTCAGATGGATTACCCAACCTGATAAATTTTTTTGGATCAGGTCAGGTCAGGTAATTCGTCTGACTTGACCTGATCCAAAATAATTTTGTCTGCTATAATGTTATTATTGTTACAACAAGAAATAATTTATTATATTTTTAAGAAGTATTAATATAATGTTTTGTAAAAAAATACCAAAACTTCTTTTCTTTCTCAATAAAATTCAGGTTAATGGTTTTATTAAAGTAATTAATAATAAACCATGTTAAATTTTCTTCAACGTTTCTTTAAGCATTTAATTTAAAAAAAAAATCACATTTAATTAAAAAAAGGCAATGTATTTTCTTTTTTAAGCGTTTGATCTAAAAAAATGCAAAATATGTTTAAAAAAATGCTAAAATATGTTTTTTTAAGCACTTAATTTTTTTAATTTTTTTTAAAAAAAAAGCAGTGTATTTTTTTAAGCGTTTAAAGCACGTTTAATTTGAAAAAAAATTTTTAAAGCGTTTAATTTAAAAAATGCTAAAATACGTTTTTAAAGCATTTAATTTAATACGTTTTCTTTAAGCATTTAATTTAAAATATATCAAAATACGTTTTTTTAGCATTTAATTTAAAAATGCATTTTTTTTAAAAGTATTTAATTGAAAAAATATGGGTTTAACATCTTTTAAAACGTTAAAAACGTATTTTTTTAAAGTATTTGATTAAAAAGTACAGGATTAACATTTTTTTAAAGCGTTTAATTAAAAAATGCTAAAATACATTTTTTTGAGCGTTTAATTTAAAAAGAGTATTTTTTTTAAAAGTATTTAAATAAAAAAATACAGTTTAGCATTTTTTTAAAGCGTTTAATTAAAAAAAACTTATTTTTTCACAAAACTATTTCTTTTAAAGTATTAAATTACATAAAAAAATGTTTTTTTGTGTTTAATTTAAAAATTAAAAAAGCATTTTTTTTAATTTTTTAAAGCGTTTAATTAAAAAAATGCTAAAATATGTCTTTATATTTTATTTAATGCCTATAAAAAAAATGCTAAAATGTGCTTTTTAACATTTTTTTAAAGCATTTAATAACTTAATAAAAAAATGTTAAAACTGTTCTTTAACATTTTTTAATAACAAGCGTATAATTTAAAAACTTTTTTTTTTAATTTCTTAAAGCAGACAATTAAAAAAAACACCAAATAAAATAAGTTTTTATTTTTTTTTAACGCCTATTTAAAAATGACATTTTTAGAACGTTTAATTTAAAAAAAAAGCCAAAATGTATTTTTTAACATTTTTTAAAGCATTTTAATTAAAGACGTTTTTTTTAATTTTTTTAAAGCGCTTATAATTAAAAAAAAATGTTAAAATATGTTTTTAATTCAAAAAAATATTTTTTTAAACATTAAATTTATTAAAAATACATTTTTATAAAGCGTTTAATAACTTAATAAAAAAACGTTAAAACTGTTCTTTAATGTTTTTTGGTGACAAGCGAATAATTTAAAAACATTTTTTTTAATTTCTTAAAGCAAATAATTAAAAAAATGCTAAATTATGTTTTTATCTTTTTTTTAACAAACATCATTTTTAGAACGTTTAACTTAAAAAAAATGCTAAAATGCGTTTTTAGAATGTTTAAATTTAAAAAAAATGCTAAAATACGTTTTTTAACATTTTTTTAAAGCGTTTAATTATTTTTTTTTTTTTTTTTTTTTTAAGGCATTGATAACGCATATCTTTATTTAAAACATTGTAGGGCGCTACGCACACATTACAAAAGTTTACGAAAGAATACTAATAACCCAAGGGTAACCCAAGGGCCGATCCAACCACATTGCCTGTAAATTAATATATATATATCGACTAAGGGGAAAAGGTATAAAAAAAAAAAAAATTCTATCTCATCTAGGGAAGCAAGACAAATATCCTACTAATCATTACTAAGTTTGGGACTGCTTCCGAATAAAATCTATCAAAACCGTCTTTATTTCTACAATTTCAGCATGCAATTGTCGTTTTGACAACTTCTTTGGGGAGGAAGTGGCAGTACTCTTATCCTTCGTCTTCTGGCTCTTCTTGTTCTTCCCTCCAGTCTTATTACCAGATGAGGATTGGGATGAATCCTTCGGCGGACTCCTTATGGGGACACGATTTGATCCAGTGGCAGGAGAACCTGTCTTGGATCCTGAGCTAGTTTTGGTACGTTTGAAAGGCGGGCTTTGATTCTGCTTGTTAGGTTCATCTTGCCTATTGGAATTAGACCGCTGACTACCCTTCCTTCGCGTAATAAAAGACGGCACGGTATGGCGGCACCAACTGAGTTTTTCTCCATTCCAAAATGATTCCTTATTAAGGATGTTCTGTAAGTCCTCCCAACGTTCGAAGTAGGCAATCATCTTGCGCGTACCGTCTGGATTCTTAACTTCTTTAAAAGCTTTTATATGTAGGGGATTAACAAAATTTGTTAGGTGTTCCTTGACTGCCAAAGCATCAGCTGTAAAAGAATCTGGAGGTCCTTGAACAGCAGCCTGGAATCTTTCTCTTTCTTTACGTTCTTTAAGAGACCAGGAGGCAGGAAACCATCGGACCACCACAGGTCCAAGGGGAGCTATCCAAAGGTGATCTCGTTCCCAAGTGTCGAAAGCGTGCATAATCTCTAACTTACACCTAACCGTTTTATACTTCTTCTGTTTCTTAACGGTTACTGAGATTACGTTACCCCAAGTCTTTAGATAGTCTAGTAATGTAATATTCTCCCACTTGGCTGGAACATCATAGATAAGGATATCGCGAACGTATTGACCCAAACTTGGGTTAGGGCGATAGCCTGTAATTATATGTGTAGCATCATCATCTAGGTCATTCGATTTATCTTTACTTTTCTCACCTTTTGTCCTAGATACAAAAGGCTTGGCCGTAGGTTTTAAAGCGGAGCTAGAAGCAGATGGGGGTACAACTTGTGGCTGAGGTATTACAACCGGTTCTGGATTGGGTGCGGGTATGTCAGGGACAACTTGTTCCACAACCTTAGTCTTTTGTTTATCTTGCTTCCGTAATGATCCATCTTCATTCCGATTGGTACTTGTTGATGCAGCACTAGATTGTGATTGGTGCTCTTTATTTATAGATATTTCCATATCCATAAAGCGTTTAATTAAAAAATGCTAAAATACGATTCTTAGTTTAAAAAAATGTTTTTTTTTAAGCATTAAATTTATTAAAAAATGTTTTTATAAAACATTTAATTTTAAAAAAAAATGCTAAAATGCGTTTTTTCACTATTTTTTTTAAGCGATTGGTAAAAAAAAGCCATTTTACATTTATTAACTACTAAGAAAAACTTTTCAGTATTTTTTTCACATAAAATACTGTAAAACAAATGCCGAAATGTTTCTTTTACAATCATTTAGTATTGGCGTTTTCATTTTTTAACTTTGAGTTAAAACAGGTCAATCAGATCAGTCAAACTATGATCTGACTTGAGGTCAAGTCACGAATTTGATGACCTAACCCGAATATTTTGGGTCAACCTAACAGGTCACCCGAATTGACCTGACCTGTTCAGAACACTAGTCTAGCTAATATTTGTATTCCATTTATAAAAATCTTTAACCCAGAAAATCTTGGTATTGCAATTAATCGATTATCTATTTCATCAACTAAAGATTTTTCACATTGTTTCTCTAAAAGTTTTTTTGTATACTCAATTTGATAATGAAAAAGACCTAAATCAAGATAATGTAACCTATCAGATACTGTAGCTTGATAAATATTTATATCACTTAAAATAAATTGTTAAATAATATATTAATAAGATAAATAAATACTGATATAACAAATATTATGTAAACTTACGGTAATTTCCAAAAAAAATTAGATATATTTTCAATGCAAACAGATTTTTCTGCATTTTGATTAAAATATTGCTGCATATTAAGGTGAGTTCGTGTTTTTATATCATTAATTTGTAAATTAAAATCAGCAAGGTTGTCTCTTGTAACTAAGCAAAAATAACAAGAATAGTTTGACATTGATGATTTATATGTAAGACAATATGTTGCAGCTTCTGACTAATCAGAAATTATAATTGAAACTCAAAGATAAAACCAAATTATTTCATTGTTTAAAGTTAAATCAATTCTTTTTTTATGTGATTTTAATAAAGGATCTAGTAGTATTTCTAAAGATTTATGAAAGCATTTACGAGCAGCATTCTTAAATGTTTCAGACTTTCTTTCAGTAATATTGGGTGTCTTCACAAATTGCGTAATTGAGATTAAGATTGAGATTAAAGGTTAATCTGGTTTCACAAAAAATGTGATTGAGATTAAGGCTAATTACAAGCTAATCATGATTGAAATTTCATATGTAATTTCAATTTTGCTCACTGAGTAAGATTAGGAATGAAAAATTAATTATCATGAATTTTTCTAATGTAATATCTTAATTTCAATTGAATTTATAATGGATAACTAAATTCTTGCCGATTTAATACTTTAATAAATTCAATCATGATTAATTTTGTGAAGTAAGATTGAACGTTAATCTTAATCTCAAACTAATCCTAGTCTTAATCCTAATTTGATCCTAATCATACAATTTGTGAAGACGCCCATTATTAGATTTTAGGATTAGCAGGTATACTAATAATTGTTTTGCATTCTGTTTATTACGTCTCCAATTTTTAATATTACCAATTGATAAGTAAATAGGATGGAGTTGACTTTTTCCTAATATATCAATATTTGTTACGTCAGAGTATAATATTAAAGATAAAAACTTAGCATCAGGTAAGGACTTTTCTATATTTTCCCACCATATTCCAATATTTTGTTCACTATACTTTCTTTCACCATTATGCTTTAAATTTATAATGAATAATTAGTAAATATTCTTAAATATTAAGTTACATAGAAGTGTAAAAAAATTACCTCAACTTTTTCAAAAGTTAATGCAAAATTTTGCAATATGTCAGAAATTGACAAAATATTTTTTATAAGACTTATGATAGAGAAAATATTCATTATTGTTATAATTCATTACACAAGTTTTAGTATACATTAAGCTTGGTAATTTCATATTATCCATATATTTGCGGCCCTGTTCAATAGATTTTAGAAGAGGTGATTTATCTAAATTTGCATGTTTATTAAAAAATTTAATAATAGCATTGCCAGTTACATTGCTAAGTTTATATTTTGTAACTAATGACATTAAATCACCATATGCTTCATTTGGATAATTCATGTTAATTTTTGCTTTAAAATCTTTTTCATTCAATTCTGAACCAGAATCCTCCAAGATATCTTTAATGACATTTTCATTTTGGTTTATTTCCTCTATATTTTGATCAATTTCATCAATCCCTAAAATTGACATTATGCTTTGAAAACTCTGATCATTTTCTGAATCTACACTTTTATTATCAAAAAGAACTTCTTCATAGACCATCTATATAATTAATAATAATTATATTAAAAAAAATCAAAAAATTTTCCAATTTCCTATTTTCTTTACCTCAATATCATGATCACTAACTTTATCTTCAAATTTTTCTAATTCTTCACTACTACTACTTTCATTATAGGGTGGTGTGCAAAAATTCTTATGTTGAGCGTATGCTGACCTTGTACTAAAATATCTTGGACAAAAAGGGTATTTAAATGACATTTTGAGAGTATTCAGTTTACTTGAATTTAATCTTTAAACTTTATAAATTAAGTTAACTGTTAACTAAATAATAAAATTTTACCTTTTTATACTTTTTATGTTGATTACCTTTTTTTGATAAATATTTTGGACATAGTTATACAGAAGATGAATCAGTGAATGACAGATCAAAGGCATTATCTGTCAGTTATTATTTTTTATCCAACAGATATTTGGCTAGTGATCTGAACTAGTGATCTGTTGATCTGTACAGGTTTGAAATCTTCTTAACTGGCTTAAAATCTGTTCCACAACTGAGTATGCAATTGCAGCTGGAAACAGATAGCATAATTAATTTAAAAGCTTAAAATTTTAGTATTTTTCGATTTAATTATTAGCATGTAATATACCATTTCGTTTTGTTTTATTTAATAAAGAAAATTTTTAATAAAAATAATTTTTTATGCTGAAAATGTTATGATGATTCGATGTACAAGCTTCTCGCCTTCAACTTTTGAATACCAACTTTTTTTTGAAATGAAATTGGAAATAATAAGTTCAAATAAGTATGTAAAATTCCTTGTATGTATAATTTCTTTTTTTTAATATCATTATATCTAATCAGATGATGGAAATATCTGCTGGATTGAATATCTGCATATCTGTATAACCTATCTGTTTAAAATGGAATTGCAGTTCACCGGTTCAGACTTTGGACCACTATATTTGGTTGTGTTATGTTAATTTAACCAGTATTACTTCAATATTAACTGAAATAAAGAAAATTAATAAATTAAAAATGAATGAAGTCAATGTTAATACAGTAGATTTTAATTAATGTGCAATCATTTTATTTTCTAAATCACAAGAAATACAAACTAATTTTCAATTCACTTTCTAAATTTCAAAATTATTATCAACATCTCTTTATCAAATTTTTCACCTAAATTTTTATCATCTGATTATAAATTACTCATATTATTTTGTAGTATCAATACATTATATTACATCTTTTCTTAGATCCCATAAAATCTGAAATATTTGCTAAGTCAATTCATTATCATGCACAGCCTTACTATTTTACAAAACTACCAATTCGTTATAATCATATATAATCATATGCATAGTCTTGCTATTTTATAAAATTGCCAATTTGTTATAATCATGCAGAACCTTATTCGTTATAATCATGCAAAGCCTTTCTATTTTAATCATCAAATCATTATAATCATGCATAGTCTTACTACTATCAAAAGCCGATCTTGATCAGATAATTAACAAATAGTAGTATATAAAAAAAGATTTACAAAATAATATATATAGGCATTGTTTCAGTTTATTTTCCATAGGCTTGTTCCTTTTTTAGTTTTTTTTTCGTTTGGTCTTTTTTTCTTTTTTTTCCTTAGTTTCTTATTATTAAATTTGCAAACGTTTACATTTTTTTTCTAATATTTAACAGGAAAATATGCAAGTTTCTAGTAATGTATTTTTCTCAATTAACACCCCTTATTCAAAAGATGACGTGAAATCCCTTTTTTTTTAAAAAAAAATTTCATAGTGTAATGCAAGACCACTATCAGGAAAAAGATTCATGTTATTGTTTCACAGATAATCTTTTTTCCTTTGCTCTTTATCCAAATTCTTTTTTACTCCTTTTTCTTCATTGTCATCTATTTTCTTCTATATTTTTACTTTTGAAAAAAAATGAGCAGGATAAATAATTCTGAGGCAAGTAGCAATTCTAAAACTAAAAAAAAAAGGAATATTGAAATTGAGATTAGTATCAGCTCAAAAAGTGATGTACTGGTTACAATCATGCTGATAAATGAAGAAAAACTAACGAAACAGATAAAATAATTAATGGTATATAATTTATATTTTATTACATTCTTGAAAAAAAAAGTATATTATTTATCTATATTTTTATTTATATTCTACTGTTTTAAAGGAACACTGACAAAAATAGTTTGTCAGAATACAAATATCATTTCAAAAATTGATATGTTAGATGATAGAATATCCAAAATAGAAGAATTGATCATAAATAATAAAAATAACGAAGTGGATGAAGTATTTTTGAAAGTAAGACTTAAATGAATTTGATACAAAAGTTTTACGTAAATCATGGTTAAACTATTTAGTAATCACTTATTAAATTATTATTTATAGAAAATAATCGAAGAAATTACCAAAAAGATATTTGCGATTTCAATCTATCTAACGCCTGATGAATTTCAAAATATTTCATTTACTTTTCTGAAAGAAAATTACGCAGAATTTATGAAATGATTTTATAAAAATGACAAATGGATCACATTTTACAAGAGAAATTTAGCTAAATCTGTAAGTTTAGAGAAATTCCATTTTATTAATTTATTGAAATTTTAAATTTAAAATCTTTTTTTTTTAGCTTTTAGATAAATAGCGAAGTGTTCATGGCTCTTTTGCTTCAAAAGTGAAAGACACAATTTATATCGTTTTTAAAAAATTTAATCTTACTGCTTATCCCTCAATCACTTTGAAGTTAACAGAATCCCAAATTCGTGAATGGAAAGGAAAACCCATGGTAAAAAAATGTTTCAAAAATTTATTCAAAAAAATTAATAACTTGGATCCTGAAACATACTTATCAAAGATCATTCAAAGTTTATCAAAAAAAAAGATGTCAAATCACCAAATTGCATATGCAATTAGTATCTGCAAGGTAATGTTAAACCTGCAAAATTTACATGTTCAAATATCTGAATCAGTAATTAAACCAATTTTCTCGAAAAATTTTATAAGTATTTGAAATTTACATAAATAAATAGTGTTATAAAATATTTTTTAAATTAATTATTTACTTATTAGAAAAAAATAACAAATAAAGAAAATTTATTATCTGATGATGATGGTTCTCTGCCTTCCTAAGAAGTTGAAGAAGGACTGCAAAAAGATGATAAAGCAGAAATCAAAACTGAAAAAAATGAAGAAATTGGTAAAAATGAAGAAGAATTTAATTATCAAAGTAGTAGTACAATGAAAAAACAAAAGAGAGGATGGGAGAATTGCGAAAATATTATAAAAAAAAATAATTTTTTATTTACATATGTAAATATCCTCATTTATTCTAATAAAATGGGGTCTTTGCAATAGAAAGGTACGAAACTCAAAAAAAATTTTAAATTTATTTTATATACTAATTATGTTTTTTATACTAAAATAAGTGTAAATTTAATATTAATTAAATTTTTATTTTTTTTTGAGTTTTGTACCTTTCTATTGCAAAGACCCCAAATTTTAATAAAGGATATAATTTTTAGATAAATAAAGTAAAAACTTAGGGTTCAAGACAAAATGCCAATTCAATATTTTCATGATGTCGTAATCAAAAATCAAATTAAAATTGTATATTTTATAAACAAATACATAAATAAATTAATGCAGAAATATCTTTTTTCAACTTCAAATTTCTTTATGATGTAATTTCAAAAAATTTTTTTAATGAACTAACATGTTGATTAATCCTCCATTTTTATTTAACGATATAATTTCAAAAAAATTTTTTAACTGAGTTTTTTTTATGATAATATGACAGCAAATTTTTTTGAAAATATGTATAAGCTTTTTTTATATATGAATTTACTTTTTTTATATAATCTTCTTTTTCCATATAATTTTTTTTTCTATACAATAATGTACAAAAAAGAAAAGATGATTTGAAAGAAAAATACAAAGCAGTGTTCTCCAGAGAATGTAAATAATCAAGAGATAACAATAATACAAAAATTAACATTTTTGCATTAGATGAATGGGAATTTAGTGGAATTTGCTCAGCAAACTTTATACTATATGAGGCATGCGGGTTGAGTAACTGTTTTATCAGGCTTACATAATTGGTATTCACTTATACAGCATGGAATTGATTACTGATGTATTATACGAATCTAAATTTTTATTTATTTATCATATATAGGCTTTATTGTTATTAGTAACAAGCCCATTGTTAAATCTTACATTAATTCAGATGCTCATATTTATACGAAATATGATTTATGTAAATTACACTATGATAAATTCTGTGTTCATGTACCCAATCTCATTAAGAGATTCTACATAAGTACTTATAAAGTGATCATTTATTGTAACGGAAGACCAATTTGTAAAATGTTTTATATATCATAGAAAGAATATTCCTTACTTAAAATTAGTAAAATTGTATATGGTTTTTGATTAAACATTGAATTATACATTTTTTTTTATTTCATTTATTATGTTTTTTTTACGTAAGTAAATATGGAGAATAAACAAATAAAAATGTATAGGGAGGGGGTATTGAATTTTTTTTGTGGTAGGTAGCTTTATGAAATAATATTATAAATTGCCAAAATATAACAAATCAAAAATGATTTTCTTAATCATCATCTAAAAGGAAAAAAAATAAATAAATAAAAAAGATTTACAATTTAAAAAGAAATAAAATTCTATGCAAGTTCACATCTTCATCTTTTACGCTTTCTTCATTATTACTATTATCATCATCATCATCATCTAATGGTAATTCTTTTTTAATCTTTTTCTTTTAAATTAAGAGAATTAGTGTTAATTTTAAAAGGTATTTATTTATTTGAATATTACAAAACCTTAAAACTTACCAAATAATATTTTACTTTTCTTTTCATTGTCTTTTCTTTTAATTGTAATGAATCATATTTGGGATTGAGAAGTGTTTTACAGATTGCCATGATGAATGCAAATTCTGCGTTTGTGTATTGTTTTCCTGAAAAAACCTTTTTCACAATAAAAGTTATAGTTTGTGATGAGTCTGGTTTATCGTTTAATTTCTCGAATAATTTGTTGTAGCATTTGATTACATTTTTACTTCTCTTCTAAATATATATTTCTGAAGTACCTGCATTTGACTTTATTGATGGTAAGTTCATTTTGCCAAACGTTGCGAAGATAACATCTCTTGTTTTACTAGCCAACGACCCTCTGAAAGAGTGAATTTGTTCTAGTAACTTTAGAGAAAAAGTTAATATTTTTAATTTTAAAAATAGATTATCAAACAAAGACCTACTTGTTTACAGATATGTTCATTATAATATGCCGTCCATTGAATCTCTGAGAATTTATTAAAGAATTCATGATGATTTTTTTTTAAATATGCCTCTGCGATACCATAAACTTCTTTTTTCGAGGGATAAATAGATATGTCTGTCACTAACTTTGCTACTTCTTTAATTATATCCTAAAAAAAATAGAAGTAGAATTTAAAGTAATTTTAAAATAAAATAATAAGATCATAGATTCAAAATATACGAACCATTAGAAATTTGTTAGACTTTTGTGATTCTTTTAAATATCTTAGGTCTTTCAATTCTTCTTTCATTTCCATAATTATACTCGTTAGATTATCTATTTTTCCTTTAAGATTTATAATTCGTTCTATTGTAGTTTATAAAAATTAAATTAATTATGTTAATTTTATTAGCTTCCAAATATTTGCGAATACCTTCAATCTTTGTTACGCCTAAGATCTATTTTGTGATACGAATGGTGTTGGTATTGGTGGTGGTGGTATTGGTAGTAGTAATGATGGTATTGTCAATGTCACAATAGGACATAACGTTATTGGTATCATCACTGTCATTAAGGTTAATAACGTCACTATCAAAGTTTCTTTGTTACCTTCCTTCAATTAATTCCTTAATTTTTTTACAGTAATTGTTCTTTACACTACGATTATACATTGCTATAATAAAGTTTGAAATAATTGTAAACAAAATTGAAAAATCTGATAAAAAATAAAAAAAAACTCAAATAACTACTCAAATAAATTTTTTTTTTACGAGTAAATATGGGTAAAAAAAAAATTTTTTTTTTTTTCTTTGAATGAAAAATTTAGAACTTAATTCTGTCATTACAAACAAAATCCTTTTAACCTATTATACAAAAATCTAAGTACAAATTATCATATAAATAATACGTGAGCATAAAAAATTTTTGTTATGGATAATTTTAAATTCTTATTCATTATATTAAAAATCAAGTGATTTTTTTGTAAATGATTATAGAATCAATCCTTTTGTAAATCTTTGACTTATTATACAAAAATCTGAGCAATTTGCAATTTTTCAATTTTTTAAAAATGACGAGTCTTTTTATCTTAACTTACATTTGTTTGAGCGTAAACTTTTTCTTTATTATGAGTACTTGCTTATTATACGTAATATCAAAAGATTAACTTTTTTTTAATAAAAACGTAAAAAAAACTCCCGTAACAACTATAAAAGCTTCAACTCTACAACAGTTAATATCAAGTTATTAAGTAGCAAATTTGAAGTAAACACAGTATTCTCAAATGTGAATGTATTATATAATAATAATAATGTAATACCAGGGGTAGGGACTGGGCAGAAGGTGGTCATAAAATCAACCAATAAAATCACATTAATTTTTATGCATGATGTAATAATATATTAAAATTAATTAATTAAAATCACCTTAACTAAATATATATGATTAATACGTGATTTTTTTGTTTATTTTCAAAAAATACACTTTTACCGTCTTTAACATTAGTCTTCTTTTCTCTTTACTTATTTGTTTACAATATTAACAATATTTTGGTACTTTAACTGCTTTTAAATAAATAGTGGAGCTGTTAAGCAGGTATGAAAATAGCATATTTTTCATATTTTTCAGACTTTACCACAATCATAAAGTCTACTGATTCTGAAAGAGGGGTTAGTTGTTAAACTGTGGTATTACCTAAAAGAGTGTGTAGAATGTATTCTCAAGCTATTTTCAAATTGCTGAACATATTTGTCTTTTGTAATATTTGCTTAGCCTGAAGGAAAATATTTTGTTATAGGCTGGATATTTTATGACATTTTCTGCCATCAATTACTTTGTCCAGGTGGTGTCAATTATAGCAACTAGCATTTTTTTTTCACAATATATTATAATTAACAACTTTCAAAAATTTAAAAACTATTACAAAATTTCAGAATTATCTTTTACTCAAGAAACTGCAATATATATGCTAAAAGAGATAGGTTATGTATTAAATTTTAAATATATTTTACAGAGTATATTTTATTTTATTAATCTTTTTTTTTTTTAAATTTTTAATAATATACTCTCAGGGTCACTGACACAGAATTGAATTTAACACATGTGTTCAATGTAATAGGAAGGTATAAAATGTATTTATATTTCATAATTTCATTAAATTTGTAAGTTTACGATTATTTATTATAGTTTTGCAATAGCTGTTGGTCTAACTTTAAAATCTATATCACTCCTCCGATGCAGAATTGAATTTAACACGTACGGTTAATGTAGTAGAGAAGGTATGAAACTTATTTGTACTTCGCTATTTTATTAATATTCGTGAGTTTACAGTTATTCATAATAGTTATGCAACAGCTGCTAGTCCAACTTTAAGATCTATATCGCTCCTCTAATATAGAATTGAATTTAATGCGTTCGTTCAATTATGAAAGGTGTGGAATGTATTCGTACTTTGCGATTTTATTAATTTTGTGGGTTTACAGTTATTTATAAAACAGCTGTTGGTCTAACTTTAAGATCTATATCGCTCCTTCAATACAGAATTGAACTTAACGCTTCATTCAATTATGAAAGGTATGAAATGTATTTGTACTTTGTGATTTCATTAATTTTGTGGGTTTACGGTCATTCATAATAATTTTGCAATAACTTTATATATATACGCTTTTCTAACGCAGAATTGAATTTAACGTGTATATGAAAGGTATGAATGTATTTATACTTCGTGATTTCATTAATATTCAGTTATTTAATAACAATATAATTTTGCATATTCATCTGATATAAAATGAAGCTACAGCAATTTTAATTACAATATAGTAAGTTTTATTAATTTTATTTATTCAATGTATACTAATAAATTATATAATTTTTCATTTTATTCCTTTTTATAATATATTAGATGAAAGATCGCAATAAGGCTACTCCAATATAGATGTTTTAATTATGAAAAGTTTGGATGTAGCATATTTTTAATTGTATTTAAATTTAGTATATATTATTCAGTTGTATTGTTTAAATTTAATATATTAAATAAAGTTACAAAATACAAATGTTATAAATATTTATTATAACCAGTAAAATTATGAAATATTGCATTTAGTGTCGTAAACTTTATAAAATCTTATGATGTAATATTACATTTGTCTACAAAGTATTATGCAAAAATTTACAGAAAATTTTCAAAATATTGCATTGTAAACTTATGAAATATTACGCATAATTATATGATACCGTAATGTTTCAGAGGTCATGTAAAATTACGAAATATTATAGAAAGTAAACTTACAAAATTTTATGATATAAAATTACGCATAATTATACAGAATATTATGATATTGTAATGTTCTAGAGGTCATGTAAAATCACGGAACATTACAGAACGTAAACTTACAAAATATTATGCATAATTATACAGAATATTATGATACTGTAATATTCTGAAGGTCATGTAAAATTACAGAATATTACACTAGCATAAATTTTTGGAAAATTACGCCTTATTAAACTTGCTGATGTATATTGGCTAAAAATTTGCATAAAATCTATTAATAGATTTTGCAATTTCCAATTTTTATCGACATAATGCGCAGTAATAGCAGATGGGAATGTTCAAATATTAGTTGTAAAAGATATCTTTCCAGAAATTTCCATAAGAAGTTCTTGTATCTGATTTTTGTTTGAAATATATAGATCTATAATGCTTTGTTTTACTGTATCTGCAAAAATGAGTTCAGCAGTAGAGTGTAGAGATTGAATCAATATAATAAATTCTGGTTCTTTCACAACAGTAAAAGAGTGCTGATTATTTATAATCCATTTATAAAGATTATTTTTCATTACATTGTTATCATACTTTCACAAATTTATCAGTTAATTAAAAATTAAGAAGAATTATTATAAATATTACACTCTACAAGTATATTACTTACTGGCTATTCTTTATTAAAAATATTTGTAATCAATTCTTGGTGTTGTTTTTTTTTAGAATGTTTTTTTTTTATATGTTTTTTTAAATTAGAAGTACTACCAGCAGAACATACATAGATAGTACTGCAAAGATTACAAGTAGCCTTTTTATTTTCTTTAAAATTAACGTCTTTAGTAAAATATTTTCATACTTCGCTGGCTACCAGACTGGACTTTTTTTGTTTACTTGAAGTATCATCAACTTTTGTTTCAGAATTTTCTTTCTCATTCTCCTCATGTTCTTCTTCAATATCCATACTTTATAAATACATGCATTTAGGTCTCTTTTATTTTTTTAAACAAAAAATTAAAATACAAGTCTTACTTGTTACTTGTGTTAAGAGTTTAAGAAATGAGAATTGAGACATTATTTGTATTAGATAAAAAAAAAATAGATCAAATAATAATAAATTGATAATCTATTACAAAATTGTGAATTTAGTGCAGTCGTCATATGTTTGAATTTTTTTAATCAAAAACACCCAATTATAAAGAATTTTACTAAAAAAAAATCCTTTTAGCTATGATAGAAAAATATGGCTATAAAAAAAAATAATATTATAAATGAAAAAAAATTAATAAAATTAATAATAATAAACATAGTAAATGAAACGTTAACGTAATATTTTTTATTAAACTGTCACAAAACAGTTTTTTTCATTAAATCAAATAAATAAAAAGGTTTCTGTATTGGCCAGTTAATATTTTTCATTATAAAAGAAGTTTAACCAGATACTTTTGATGAATTGCTATACGCCTATACCACTAGGCTTAAAAATGTTAACTGTAACTTAATTATAAGACACAGTGTTGTAAGTAATAGGTTGCAATCTAGCTTCTTCAGAGCGCAAAAGTTGTAATGCCGTAATTGTGCTATAATGTTGTAATTATGCCGTAATTATGATTGGCTTATTTTAATGAGATCATTAATAAAATCGCAGATTTTTTTTATTAACAAAATCGCGGTTCTTTTTTTATTAACAAATTATTTCATTAACAAAATCGTGGCTTTTTTTTATTAATAAAATCACGGCTTATTTTTATTAATAAAATCACGGCTTATTTTTATTAATAAAATCGCGGCTTTTTTTATTAATAAAATCACGGCTTTTTTATTAATAAAATTACAGCTTTTTTTTATTAACAAAAATCGTGACTTTTTTTATTAACAAAATCACGGCTTTTTCATCAATAAAATTGCGGCTTATTTTTATTAATAAAATCACAGCTTATTTTTTTAATAAAATCGCAGCTTATTTTTTATTAATAAAATCGCGATTTATTTTTTATTAATAAAATCGCGGCTTATTTTTTATTAATAAAATCACAGCTTTTTTTTATTAATAAAATCACAGCTTTTTTTTATTAATAAAATCACAGCTTATTTTTATTAATAAAATCGTGGTTTTTTTTTTATTAATAAAATCGTAACTTTTTTTATTAATAAAATCACGGCTTTCTTTATTAATAAAATCGCAACTTTCTTTATTAATAAAATCGCGGCTTTCTTTATTAATAAAATCGCGGCTTTCTTTATTAATAAAATCACGGCTTTCTTTATTAATAAAATCACGGCTTTCTTTATTAATAAAATCACGGCTTTCTTTATTAATTTGTATTAAAAAAATGTTAACCATTTTATTATTACTAATACGAATTAAAAAAACATTAAACGTTTTTAATATTTTTTTTTTATTAATAAGAATTAAAAAATGTTATCACATTAATACTATATATACCAAAACTATGCTGCGACACTATGTAGGGAATTTTAATTTTCGGCATTGGGCCAAATGACTTTTGGCAGACAACCTTAGGCGGCATTAAGGCATTACAGCCTAATTATGACATTACAGTCCAATTATGGCATTACAGCCTAATTACAGTATTACGAAAAGTGTCATAACTGTAATGCTGTATGTTGTAATATTATGGTATTGTTTAATCAATTATGGCTAACATCTTTAACTTGGCTAATCTAAGATTCTAAGTATTAACTATTAAGTAATATAAATTTATTCAGATCTTATGATCTGGTCCAGATTTAATCTGATAGATTTGGATAATACAATTTTAAATCCAGATTTGAACTTCAGATTAAAATTTTAAATCTGAATCTGATCTGCAGATCAAAATTCTATAATCTGATCTGGATCTGACAGATCAGATTCAGATCAGATTTAATCAGATCAGATATTTTGCAGAACCCTATGTAAAACAATCAGACTCCATTAATGAAAATCAATCAGATATAAATGAATCAAGAATTGAACATGAAGACAAAAATTTTAGTATTGAAGACTTATTACAAGATGATTAGAATAGTTTGTTTTTACTAAAATATTAATAATATAAAACTGTAATTTCTGTTTTATATAATAATAATCAATAAATTTATAAATAGATAAAATAATAGGTTGAATATATATTTTGAATTTAGTTCAGGTTTAGGATATCCACTTTGTTCAGATTTGGATAACTTTTTCTGGTTTGGGTTTGGAATTTTTGTCCAGTTTATCCATAATTGTCTGGTTTGTTCAGATTTGACCAATTTGTCCAGTTATAGTTGTTTAAACTTAATTTTTCCAGTTTTGACATTCCACTCAAATCCTATGGGATTTGGGTTTGGGTGGACATTTACAGAATTTTAGTTTGGGCAGCAAGTATAGACACAGGATGATAAATAATTATCATATAATCTGTATTTTGTACACTAGTATAAATTAAGAAATTTTCTATTATTTATATTGATTATAGTATTAGTAATGATTAATTTATATATAATATTTTTATTTATTATTAAAAAAATAGTATAATACTTAATATAGTAAGTTTTTTCTCTAATATTATATACGTATAATATATAAAAATATATCATTTAAACATTAGTATTATATTTTTTTTTTAATCAAATAAAGCAGTATTTTACATTATATTTATTATTTTCTGTCTAATATGAATATTATAATTAATTAAAAACTAATACTAATGTTTTTTTATATTATATTAAACAAATTAAATCTACTAATGTTTATATTCAAACTATGCATTAAATTTATAAAAATAATATTATAAATAGTAAAAAATCAAAATTATATTAAAATTTATGAAATTATTAATATCAATTATAATGAAATTATACCAAAATATTAAAACAATTTGGTAGTTTTGGCAATTTGATATTTTGGCATTTTGGTAATTTTAGTATTATATAAAACTGAAGTTTTTACTTTTAGCATTAAGCCAAATAAATTTTGGCAGGCAATCTTAAACATTACACATATTTCAAAAAAGAAATTTTTTTTCCAATAAAATTGGAAAAAATCATGTTACATGATATTAAAAAGATAATTATTCCCAAATCATGTGATCCATAGGTACAATTAGAAAATTGTGTAATTAAATACAAGATACACTACATAATTTACTAATTTTTATATTTTAATAATCTGTATAATCACTTCACTTTTTTGATTGTATCCAATATTGTGATTAGAGACTCCCTTATGATTTAAATGTGCACCAATTATTATTTAGTAAAAATAAAATTACATTTGATTTTTGTGCATATCGATCCAGTGATTACATTTTGACTTGAAAAATTAAGTAAATGATGGATATTACACATATTAATAAGAAATTAATTATCAAACTTACCTGGCAAATACCATAAACTATCTGTGAATGCCTTTCATAATTTAATATTTATCTTATTCGTAAAAATAATATAACAAAAAGACGACACAAAATATCTAAATAAATGGTTAACATTCTACAAACATCTAAAAAAACATCCCAACTTGCTGATCCTCTTCAATAGAGGTCTGCGATAGTCTATTATTCATAAGTATATCTAAATGTCAGTATATAACTAATCGTCATGATTATGATGATGAGGTCCATTTGGTGAATGGAAGCCAGGTGGTGAATTTGAAGAGAAAATAAAGGATTCGATTTGATTTTTTGCAATCTGTGGATCTTTTGAAATGCTAACCAATTGAGATAAAATGTTAAAAAGGAAATTATATTAGTAAGAAGATAAATACAAATAGATTTCTCACTGTGTTAGTTTGAAATTAAATTCATCATTTTCACAAAAAAAATATCTTGGTCTCCAATCAATTCCTTCAGCTTCTCGAAGTTTGGCTTCATTACGTTGCTTATCTTCAATCAATGTTTTTTCTTCCGTAGCAAGGTCCAGATTTCTCCCTATTAAGGCGCTGGTTACTTTTGACCATAATCTATAGATAAAGCCCACTTACTTTAATCGTGGTGGTATATAAATATTTAAATTATATTTAAGATATAGAAAGCTTTTACCTCCGGGATTCATTTTCTTCCTGTTCTTCCTCTGGAGCCACGATCTTTGGGTATATTTTAGATTCGTGAACATTGAATAAAACTTCCTTATGTGCAGTCTGTCGGTTTTAAATAAATTATGTTAACATACATATTTAAGAACATAATAGAAATATATTATTTACCCGAAGATCCTTTATGTACATGATGTCTGACCACTTTCCGGTAATTTCATAAAGGGATTCTCCTGTAGATTCACGCTTTATTTTTCCGTAGATTGAATTATACGCACCGGTAAAGAAACCCTTGTAAAATTGAAATACCAATTATTGTTATAGTGACTGGAATTAATTTAATCAAAAAAAAAATGAGATTACCTTAGTTCGAAATTCTAATTCACAAATCAAATCATTCTTTTCACATCTAACCGTAGAATTATCACCTAATTCTAATACCATCCTTCCAAAAAGGATACCGCGCGCATACACGTTTGGCATTGCAATCCGATAAACTTCTCCAGGACGATTAGTAAATATAATTTTAGATTCGCCTTGCATTAAAGTTGCTGCACTATTTCCTAGGAATTTGGATTTTGGTCGTATGTCTCCAACAATAATTATATTATTTTCGGGGCTTACATAATAATAAGCTGAAATTGGGGGATGATGAGAAACTTGTTCGGAAACAAATAAAGCTTCAGTATTATCAGTAAATTGCCATCGTGCGCGAAAGCGTTCCCCTAATACGGGATTATAAGGTTTTTTCACTCCCTAAATGATATTTTCATTAAAAATTTATTTTAAATTTCCCGTGTTCTCTAGACTAAGTCAATACCTTTGGTTTTATATGCCATCCTGATAGGTAGTATCTTACTACATTCACAAATCGCTTAACAGGATCTTCTTCCTTTGGGACACTAAAGGAAAATTTTATTAATAAAAAAAAAAAAAAAATTAGATACGCACAGATATTTGATCTTGAGTGTCACAGAGTGACTCGTGTCTAAAGATTCATAGAAATGACCTATTCGATAAAGAAGAAACTAAAGAGTTTGTACCGGATCTATTAGTTAAAAGTATTAGCAAAAGACATACTTTAAAATTAATTCAGGATGGCTCATAAAATCTGTGATCCTTTCCAGCATACTCCGCGGTTCTAAGACGAATGTTGGCAGGGTAACTCGATGTAAATCCATTCCTTTGCGTAATTGTGAGATGAGTCCCAGTAATATGCTACGTGGTTCTTCATCAAGAACCTCTGTATCGTTTGAATTCTCGTCGTCGGCCATTGAAGTCGGAAAACAAATTTAATTAATCTTAAAAGACCTAAATCAGTAATTTTTTAGTCTGCGTTGAATAAGTAGTAGTTGCGTCAGCGCTAAAAATTATTTCCTTATAAGCTAGACGTTAATGTAACATCTGCGATAAGAAATATAATTTTATCAGATGTCATCTGATTTTTCACAGGACTGTTATAGCGGATGAACCTTTTTTTAAGAAATCAATTTTCTTGTAAAGAAACTGTGCGCTTTGTTGTTTTACAGTCTGAATCGTAAAATCTTACTTTTAGAACGATGAATGAAACGCAAAATCAAAATCAAAATCTCTTATATCTGGAATCCCTTTGTCAAGGTTAAAGAAACCTCCCCTTTTTTGCTCACTAGCAATACGCGTGTTGCTCAAAATTTGGTTCCATTTCTTTATATGGTCTGTGGACAGAATTATATTCCCCTAAGTCTCAAGAACAACGCGCAAAGGCCGAAAAGTTACTAGACAACGCCTTTCCAACCTTCTCCGAGACTTTATCTCCACGCACCAACGGGTCAAATGGTTTACCAAGCAACCCTCTGGGTGTAAAAATTCAATCTCCAACTGAATCTTCCATGTATTGTCAATGGCTTTTGGAGAATTCAACCTCGCCGTATGCTCAATTATTCGCATCGGCAAGGTTAAAGAGTCTGGTCTTGGATCATTATTCTATGTTCACAACGAAACAAAAATTAGAACTGAGTATGGGTTTGCTCAATAAAAAATTCTTTTTTTTTTATCCCTTTGGGACTTAATGCTTTTTTTTCGTATAGTTTGTTTATAAGCAAATAAAAGCGTGTTTTCACAAAATTATTTGTTCATCTCATTTCTGTTATTATTTTCTTTTTTTTTCTTTTTTTTTTAACATGAATTACGATAATAATAATAAATTTTAAACAATTAAAAGGAAGTTTTTTATTCAATTATTTGGCTGTACATCCTGATTATCAGCCATTTGTCTTGTCTTCGCTTGCACAACTGATTGCAACTATAACAAAAGTTGGATGGTTTGAAGACGATGAATTCAAAAATATAACTAATGAACTATCAAAATTTATACAGGTAATTTGTTTATTATTAATTTTAATGTTCCTGCTAATCTTAATGGTTACCCTTAAAGTATGAGAATTGTCAGGAATAAATTACACATAATTATTTATGTGATTATATATGTAGTCTACTGTAGACCATAGGATTGTAGGTTTGCAAGTGTTATCTACTGTCGTTGCTGAGATGAATCAGCAGTCTCCGCGAAATATGGCAAGACAAAGAAAAACAGGTTTTTTATTTATAAATTTTTTTTTTACGTTATATTTTGCTACTATTTATTTTATTATTATATTTCATTATTATTATTTAGCTATTGGATTTAGGGATTCTGAATTATTAGACATTTTCCGATTGGGTTTGGTAGTTTTACGTCAAATATTGAATGGAGAAATGGCATTCACGAATGGTATTTTATGACCTTTATTTTTCATAGTATTAAATAAGCTTATTGTTTAAATATATATAATATATTTTTCCACTTGAAGATAATCAAGAACGTAGAGTAAAAGAATATTGTTTGATATTGCTTCGCAATTGTTTGGCATTTGATTTCATTGGTACAACTCCGGACGAGTCTGGTGAAGATGTTGGGAGTATTCAAGTAAGTTAAACCACGAATCTTAATCTTAATATGAATGGAATATTGCGTTTATATATTTAACAATGAATGTTTCAGGTAACGTCATCTTGGCGTTCAACAATCGAAGACCAAACTTTCCTCCAGACAATGTTCGAGGCTTATAAACGTTTTCAACCACCACATTCGAGTCAAGTATGTTCGATAATATCATTATATTAAAAATAATTCATAATTTCACTCAAGAATACCGTCGAATATTTGCGTTCAAGGTTATGGAAGTGCTCGTTCAAATTTCTTCAATTCGTCGGTCACTATTTAATGAAGAAGAGCGTTCTAAATTCCTTCACGCATTGATGCAAGGAATTAATGAAATAATAATAGGTTCAATTGGCTTGTCCGATTTGGACAACTATCATGAGTTTTGCCGCCTTCTTTCAAGATTTAGATCGACATATCAATGGAGTGAGATAACTGAAAAATCTGGATATAGTGATTGGATTGATTTAGTTGCCGATTTCACTATAAAAGGATTTAATAGTTGGCAGGTAATTAAAACTTTATTAAGTCAATTATATTCTTCTACCTTCTGAAATTGATAAAAGGATGAAAAAAAAAATTATTTTCATTTACTTTAGTTTGTACCAAATAGTATTCAGTATTTGCTCACATTTTGGTCCAAAATGTATTCATCTGCTGGAAGTTCGCGTCCTGGTTCCACCAATAAATTGGATATAATTTCAAGCAAAGTAATTGTTTTTAGTATATGACAATTTATCATCATTTGAGTTATTAACGTTAAAATAATGATTTGTTAGCTAACTGGAGCATATATAAGTTCTAAAATTCAATCGGTGGAACAAATATTAAATGGATCTATCGATGGTGCGTCATTTATTATATAGCTTTGGTAGTTAATTTATAAGTTGTAATATTTTTCATCTTTTTGAAGACCCCCTAGAGAATGAAGATGCTCTCATGGATGATCTCGAAATGTTTGCGAATATTGCGCGTTACAAATATGATGAATCTCAGAAAAGCATTAATAGTATATTCCAACCAATCTTCAATCAATATAAAGTATGGGCTTGTCAATACCTTTGTCAATTGCATGATAGTTTTTTAATCATTAACGGTATTTCGTTCAATTATTTATATAGGAATTGTATACACAAATGAACGCTGGAATTGTTAACAATTCCTATACCCAATTCTTTGATACAATTGAAAGTAATTTATTTACAATTATTTTAATTTCGAAATAATAATAATGCAATTCTTCCTGATAATACTCCTTTAACACTTTAATAGCGAAATTTGCCTGGCTTATGTACATGATTGGAGGGATGGTTGGAGGTCGGCAGGTAAGAAGATGTTCCATATTTTATATGAGTGCATAGTTATGATTTATTAATAATTTGTTGAAAGACTTATATCAGCACTGAAGATCAAGATTTGATAGATGGAGAGCTTACATGTCAGATTCTACAGCTAATGGACATGAACGAGCAATGGAACGCGCCGGTATTTATTCTCAAATTTTTACAATTTGTTTGTTCTATCAATGCATTTAATATCTATTTATGTTTCATTTCACTTTCCATACCTTTATAACAGCGCACCAGTGGTAGTGGTTACGAAAAATTTGAATTAGCTTTAATTTACTTTTTCCAGCAATTTCGCAAGAGTTATATTGGTGAAAGCGCACAAAGAGTTTCAAAAGTTTATAGCAAATTATCTGACATTGGATATAACGATCAATCTATGGTTTGTCATAATTATCTATCTGTCTTTTTATCTCTAGCGAAAATTTTTGTAACAGTTTATTATATTTATTAATTTTGTTGATAGTTATTAAATGCTATTATTCAAAGGATGTAAGTCTCTTTTTCCTTGTAAAAATTGTATTATAAATTTATGTAACCAATTTGTTTTAGAGCAAAGAATCTTGAAGGATGGAGCCATAGTTCAAAAATAATTCAACGCAGTGTGACATTGTTTAACGATTTAGCCGGCGGGTAGGAATTTGCCAAGATTTGGATATATTTGTTTTATAGATTATATTAATATATTACAAAATTACCTTCAGATATAGTTCTGTCAGGCTTCTTCGAAAACTTGATATTGTGCAGTATATTCTGCGAAACCACACCATCAAAAATTTTCCTTTTCTTGACACTACAAATAATTTACGATCGCGTATGGTCTATTATTCTGCTCTTTCAAGAGTATTATTTGCGGAGGATAATGTAGAAAGAGACTTTGAAAATTTTGTGAAACCTTGGGATATCACGCTGACCGAACTTGGTGCTTTAAATTCACTAGATGCTTTTAGACAGCCGGCTGTTAAAGTGAGTAGTTACTTGCATGCAAATTATTAATAGCAAATTTATTTAAAGATTTTTGTATAAATTTAGGCTACCATCTCGGGTATTTTTCGCGACTTAAGAGGGTTTCTTTCTGCAATTCAGAATAGAAAGAATTTTTTGGTGTTTTTTGAATGGTTTTACCCTCAGTACATCCCAATTTTATATTATGCATTAGAAGCTTGGGAGAATGATCCATTGGCAATTGCGATTTTAAAGTTTTTCCTAGAATTTGTAAATAATAGATCACAGAGACTGAATTTCGATATTTCTTCACCAAACGGCATTTTATTATTCCGAGAAACGAGGTATATGTGCAAATTATTTAACTGCGCGTTTGAATATACGTATTTATTTTATTAAATTTTTTTTCTTTCGAAAAACCTTAACAGTAAAGTAATCTCGACTTATGGTAATTCGTTAACTATACTATTTTATTTCGTTAGTCTGGATTATCACACAAATTTTATGTTGTAATTTTTTAGGACGGCAAATTATTGGACGTCCTTTTAATAGCCAAGATAAATATGCTGAAAAGTAGGTAATATATTGTTTGTAAGATATTTGCCTTGGATTTAAATTTATTCTACTTTTACCTTATCTAGATATAAAGGAATATCAATTTGTTTTAGTATCTTGACGAAATCCTTTGCAGGAAGATATGTCAATTTTGGAGTTTTCGAACTTTATGGCGACAAAGCCCTTGAAGTAGCTCTCAATACTTCATTCGAAATGATGCTTTGTGTTCCATTCGATGATATCCTTGTAAGAAATATACTTAATGTATTAATAATTGTTAAGAAATCCATTAATTTTATTTGTATGAATTACAAACATCTCAGATGTACCCAAAGCTTTCAAGAACGTTCTACGATTGGCTAGATACATTTACTAACGAACATATGATGGCATTATCTACTATGAACTCAAATGCATTCCTTTATATTATGCGTGCTCTTGCTGAGGGCATTCAACAATTTGATATCCTTTTACACATCATAGCAGATTAAAATATTTATTACTGGACAATTTTCATCCTTAATGGTTTACTACATGGTTCTCAATGCTCTGCTGCTTGTAGTGCGATTGACCATATTTGTACTTTTGTTATCCAACAAACTGCCAAACAAAAGCCAAAACAACACTGGCTCCTTTCTTATTTAACCCAATACCCGAATGTATTACCTTATTTATTTACAGCTAACTTTAGTGCAGTGCTATTTGAAGAACGTCAGAATCAATGGTCGCTCTCACGTCCATTACTTTGTTTAATTTTGCTGAATCCAGATGTAAGGTTACAGACCACATAATATTTATTTCTTTAGAACCTTAATAATTAATTTATACATTTTTATTCCTTCTGTCTAAAAAAAAGTACTGGGAACAATATACTCGTAACCTAGTCTTATACCAATTGCCTGAAAGAAGGGATATTCTCGCTAAGGTGAAATATATTGAAAATAAATTTACATTGCTAAATGTATCTATAATAATTATATCTTTTTCTTTTATATCATTAGGCGTTGTCATCATTGATGCAAGACGTTGAAATTAGTTTGATATCCAAAAATAGAGATCGATTTACTCAGAATCTCAGTACATTTAAAAGAGAGTTAACTAATGATAATGTCATATTGGTAGTGCCACCTATGGATATGAAAATGACTATGTGAACTTTAAGGTTTACTTTTTATTTCTGATCACAGATCATTGTATTCGATATTAGTATTATTGTATAATTTATCTCTGGAGGTCAAAATGTTTTTATTTTAATTATTTTAATAATTAAATTATCTTGTATGTGTTATTAACATTTTTATACCCTGAATTTAGCTCGATTGTTTTATTATATACTCTACATACTTTAGACTTTTACTTTCATATAATTTTATTAACAAGTTAAATTGATAATATAGTAGCTTACCATTTTATCTTTATAACCAGATTTCAAGATATCTACATCTTGTTATCTTATTTTATAATGAATCAAATTTATTTAATTTATTTTGTTTTTAGGTTGTAAAATAATATAATCTTATTCCAATTGATAATTTATATTGTAAAATATAATTAAAGTTTTTTTTTTAACATTAATTTAATGCCAACAACTAGGAAACGGAAACCTATATAAAAGTCCACAAGGATAGAAGGCGAGTTATCATAACAATTATCACCACCTATGATCATCAAAATTTTATAGTTTACTGGCGTATATTTAATTCCTGACTATTTTTTCCAAAATTAGCCAAAATGTACAAATCAAGTATTAATTATAAATAAACTCAAATTTGGATTGTAAATATTTCTCATATCAATCTTCTAATCTAATATTAATAACTTGGTATCTAATTGTTCTTAATTTTTATTTTAATAAATAACCAGATTAACTTTTAATGTTAATCCCAACTTCAACTTTCATAATAATTATTTTTTGTAAAGCTTCAAAAAAAACAATTCCCTAAAATATTTATAAAATATAAATATATAAAAATTATTATATAAATTATATATATATTTTCGTATACCATAAATGTACTGTAAATCTAATTATTGTGTTTAAGTAACATTGATCCTACTCGTTTTTTCCGTCGTTCACGAATTAATTCTCTATGTCTATCAATATCTTTTTGTGAAATATCGGCTACTCCTTTACGACGACGGAAACATACCTATTAAGTGCAAATAACAAATTATATGTTAAACAATAAAAATACAACGTATAATAAGTTTTACTTACATCTATCAGTTTATGACAGTCAAGCAGGCACTTTGGCATATTCTGTGATTAAATATTGATAAAGATGAGAATTTTTTTTTAAAAAAATAAGGTTAAATTTTAAGTATAAACTCTTTTACCTGAACTACCTGAAATATTTCCATTGGATCATCTGTTGCTAAAATCTTATCCTCATTTAATTTGATAATTGCTAAAGCTACGCGAAATAAAACTTTATTACCTTCGCTGTAGATAAACCTTGTTTAGTACTTTATGTGTAAGATTACATTTCTTAGCTATTATAATTATAAACTTAGGTACTTACTAAAATAAACAATCCCAAACTCTTAACAATGTCTAGAAAAGAAAAAGGGAAAAAAAGAAGAAAAAATTATTACCTTAAAATGAATCTTTATATAGTTAGCGTTCTATAAATTATTACCTCAATTGGCAAAATGTTAATGTACAACGTTAAAAACCAATGACTTGTCACAAGTGTAATGGTTGGCATATTTCCATCTAATTTCTCTACATCCCAACCAAATCCTCCGCTCAATCTGTTCCATATTTGTGGCATTTTTTCCATTATTAAGATCATAAGAACAGCTTGATCAACATTTGCACCTTCCATTGTTACATCATACATATTTTCAGGTAAATAATCATGAATGATAGTTACTAACATCCAAAATGCCTTTTCTTCTTCCATAAAGAGTAAAAGAATTCCGACCAGATAATTAAGAGATTGACAATAACCAATGTTAGGTGAATATAATGAAAAAGCTATAAGTACACGACGTAGTGATTGAATAATCGGGACATTATCAGTTGAGATAAAAGTCGAACCATCTTCTGAAACTACTGTAGATTTAAATTTAATATTTTCAGGAAAAGTGCGATGAAGATCTAAAAAAAAATTAATAATTAATAATCATCTTTAAAAAACGTTAAAGTGATAATTCATTTATCCAACCTCTTTCAATAACTTCCACATAATCATTTTCGTACCGAGGATCTTGTGCTTTGATTAATAATTGTTGATAAAAGTCCATGTGATCCCTCATTTTTGCTTCTGCTCCACTAAAATGAAACCATGCCTATAATATAATAAGGAATATTATTTTTGAACATGGCTATTACGTGATATTTGATAAAATATATATATATACCTCTCCGCGTAATGATGGCGGTATACCTTTACGTACATATCTTTTCACTTTATAATTAATAAGATAATTAGATATGTTAGAAATAAATGCGGCTAGAAACTTTCCTCCATTTTATTTGACAATTTTATGATATTAAACGTGAAGCTCACTTTTTGAACATCTATCAGGTATGACACCACCATTTTCAGCAATAGCAGCGTCCCATTTTTGTTTACGTCTATGTAGGACTTGTATGTAAGATGATTCAAATTCATTATATTCCTTTCTAGTAATCCATTGAAATGATCTTCTAAACCCATATTGATCCCTAAATTATTTATACGTGTAAGATGAAACGTGCATAATGTTGTAAGATTTACATATAACGTTCTTTTCATTACATATATTACCTATCGTTATCTTGATGTTGTTGCATATGTTCATCTATGACATGCTGTGAATGTGATTTCGTTGGAGTTACTTCAAGTGACACTGAATTCGGTGTATCCTCGAAACTACTTGCAGAAGAAGGTCTGGTATGATAATCATTATAATCTTCAAGGATACTGCTTCCTGAAGGAGAAGAAGTACGATTTTCTGCACTACTTCTTTTCGTGTCTAGAGGGACCGTTAAACTGTTAGATCTTTCCTCAATTTTATTGCTAGTAAGGCTTTCTCTAGTTCCCACATTGTTATATGAGCTAAAATGAGTAAAAACGTATCCTGGACTTGGTGGTGGAGGAGAAAAGGAACCAGACGCAGTTTTATAGTTAAATAACGAATTAAGTGGACTTGAGTAATTTGAAGAGACTAAATTGGAAAATGCAGGTGAGGGACAATCAAAAGAAGGCTGTCGTTTTAGACTGCTTATACTATTAGAGCGAGGGTGTAAATTTAGGGAAGGACGCTTTTTCACTGCATTTGTTGTATGATTCCAAGTTGAGCCATTACAAGTTCTCTCTTCACCACGTGACGAGTATTCGTCAAATAGTGACGAATAATAG
Source organism: Rhizophagus clarus (assembly GCA_015698045.1). NCBI lineage: Eukaryota > Fungi > Glomeromycota > Glomeromycetes > Glomerales > Glomeraceae > Rhizophagus > Rhizophagus clarus. The sequence goes on from BLAL01000167.1 coordinate 92,435, forward strand.
GAGTCTCTGGGGCTCGAAGTTTCGGCAAGCATTCACTAAACCTTTTTATCGAAATATACACGATCTTTTTTTCTTAGAAATTTTAAAAGAAGAGAGTCTCTATATACATGTATGTGATATGAATGATGGAGAAATGATAACCGAATTTATAGGTAAATATTAAAACTGTAAAGTAGGAAGAATTGAAGGAATCTGACTATAGTTGGAAAAAAAGAAAGCAACTTGGAGTTGCGAAAGTCCAAGAAAAAAAAAAATGAATGGCTCGTTATTTGAAAAAAAAAAAAAAAAAAAAAAATTTTAATAGAAAATCAGTTGTTAGTTTTGTTACAACCTTACGTGGTTAAATTAGGTTAAATTAGGGTTAGGTGTTTGTTTTTGTTGTGACTTTTCAATGCATGGAGAATCGATAAACGAAGATTCTCAAATCTCATTATAAATAGTAAACATAACAGATAATTCAACAATTTGATTGATTATACATAATGTGTACGTTGTGTTCAATTTTATCACTTCTAATTGGGCTCCTAAAAATACATTAATTCTACATGCGGTGATTATTATTCGTATTATTGAAACCGTTTCATACAATGTTAAACCGGACCGAAAGGTAAGCAAGTTTCTACAGAATTATTTGAAACTTTCGAAGAATGTTAGATTTAGCCAAGTTTATTATTTATAATAATTATATTTAGATAATTACGTCGGAGTGGATTAGGTGTAATAATGAAGTAATTCCGCGATTATATATTTTGGATTATTCAAGTTGTTTTGTTTTTTAGGAAAAATTTCGTTTTAGCATGATTATCTGTTATGATAAGATATCAATTATTAAAAAAAAAAAGAGAGAATTTCATTTGAATGCAGATTATAATAATAATAAAATTGTCTTGTGAAAATTTCAAATTAATTAATTGATTAATTAAGATAAGCAAAGAATGGACAACTCGGTCACATTTAATGCTGGATTTCGCTGTCTTTTTTGGTTCGATTAATCTATCTTACATATTAAAAAATTCTATGCTTCCAATTGAATTCCCACGCCAAATCTTGCTGTGCTCTGACAGAATTGTGGTTTATTCAAAAGAATTCGTTAATCATAACCAAAATAACATTATATTTGAAAAATTAAAAAATACTTACCTTCATATGCTCGATGTCACCAGTGATAATAAAGCTGAATCCCGGAGCAATTTTTTGTTCTATAACGGATGAGATGCGTCCTGTTGTGTCAATCTATTATGACACATGATCATAGTCACGTATAAAGTCAATTTCTGCATGTGAAAATTAAGCAATATTTACATGATTTATTTACCTGTCCTCTAAAAGTAGCAGCTCGAAAATCGAATTTACCACCCTTGAAAATAATTCGAACAATTAGCATCGGCTTCGTTGGCTTCTTGACAAAGTGAGACTAACACCAGATCAGCTACATACTACTGTGCAAACTGCCTCTCTCCGACCTGATGCGACAAGTATTTGTAGTTCTGTTCCAAAGTCTACTTTCTCGCTGATTTTTTGATAGTACGATGCCTGCAAAGCACCGATTTCTTGCCATTGTAAAGTTGCAATGCAATCTGTTCCAGTATATTTTGCTACCAAAGATCTGGTAGTTTCTTCAATATCAGGGGTTGGCTTTTGATATACATTTTCAACTCCAAATGCTATTTTTTGCGTTACAGATTGAAAATAACTGAGAATAAATATTCCAGTATTTTCAACCGGCGAAGGATTAATAGTTTTACAATTTATAGAATAATCTGATCCTTGATAATCTTGTTCTAATTGAAGCATCGAGTGCCCGGGTGATGGTGATATCTTGATAAGAAATGTGATCAATGTGAAGAAATTTGCAGGCAATTAAATTTAATTCTCTTTGATAATATTAGATAAAAAAAGTGAATGATGTTTGTTAAGAACTTACATGAGCCTGAAGCTTAGTCACATTATTTGCATTCCATGCATAATTCATGCGTGCTGTTAAGTTTCCTTCTGTATCAATGGTACCATGAAGAAAAGACTAACGATATTATAATCACAATAAGAATGGGTTTATACAAAAAAAGGCTAATAAAGATTAGCACAAGAAAAATTTTGAACTTACATTTATACCAATAAAAGCAGCTCCAAAATTGTACATTGGAGGGGATATTGTTGAACCCATTGAGAATGAATGAGTCACCTGAAGATGTTGTGATAGAACCTTTGTAAGGTCAGCCCTACCTCCATCAAACAAGTGGTTCGTCAAAAAAGTGGCTGCAGATAAGACAAATAAAAAAAAAAAAAAATATTCTGTGGTCAACGGATACGCATGTTCTCTAATTCAAAGAATGCGGTTTTAAGATATTCGTGACTGCTAGTTTATGATTGATTAAATAACCAATAAAGGACTCTTTTATTTCATACCTTTAACCTCTTTATGGAGACCTTCGAAAGTGCCTGGATTGGGCAAGTTAAGTTTCTTTCTATACTCTGATATTCCATTAAAGATGGAACTCAAGCTCCACGGTGTGATCATAGGCGTTGTTGTTGTTGTCGAAACTTTTTCACCCAAGCCGGCCATACTGTGCACTTTAAAGAATGGTCCCGCGTTATTTTTTTTTCGGAAAGGTCTTACCAAGAAAATGGAACTGAAAATTATAGATAAAAAATTTTTTGATCGTTGTACTACCGAAAGCAAGAGAAAGTTTTTTAATTGGTTGACGATCATTTTGATTATGATTGGTTAGTAATCACTAAACAGGGATATTTTTTAAAAAAAAATACATAACAAATTTGCATTTTATTACAAATAAATTTTATATTATACAATATTAACTTTAACTTCAGTTATTATACAAAAGAATAATTATATAAATAGAATTTTTATTAGGATAAATCTAATTTTATTTGTAACAATCTAATTGGCACATTTTTATTGGTTAGTTTAAATCACATGATATTATATAAATCCAAAAAAGGAAAGTTTTATTTTCAGAAAAAATGGAAAATTTTATTACATAAAATTACATAGACTTTCAAAAGAAAATTTCTTTGTATGAAAATAATATCAGAAAAATTATATCAGTTCAAATTTGCAATAATCCGCAAAATCTGTAAATTACTACTTTTTTTTAATAATTTTTTGATAAAAATTTGTACAATATTATACAAATTATACTTTTTATTTTTTTTGAAGATTTTTATATAAAAATTTTGTGATAATCTTCAAAATTGCAGAATTTAAAAATATTTCACACAAAAATTTTTAGAAATCTTTAATATTTCTTTTTTTATTTGATAAATTTTATATAAACTTTCTTTTTTTATTTTAATAAACTTTGTATTTTTGATTTGACTCAACAAACTTTTTTTTATAATACTTTAAAAAAAACAATTTATTTAATGCTTTTCAAAGAAATTATTTTTAATTTAACAAAATAATATATTAAAACCATTAAAAAAAATTAATTTTTTTTTGTTTTTAAGTTTTAAACTTAAAAGTAATTTTTTTAAAAAATTAAAAAAGTTCATTTAATGTTTAATATATAATTTGCAATATGCAAAAATACCAGATTAAAAGTTATTTGTATAAAAGAACTTTTCTTCTATCTATTTTTACTTTTTTTTAAATATTTTGACCATTTTGACAATTTTTAAAATTTAGGGTAAAATTAGTTTAAGAAAAAAAAATTATGTAAAATTTTAGAAGCTATTAACTTCTAAATTTTATTTTTAAAAAAATATATTTTTTTAATATTATATAAATTTTAAAAAGAATTTATTAACAATTTTAGAATTTAAAGATATATTACCTTCAAAACTTAATTTTTTTTTTAAAAAAAAAATTATTTATGTATTATAGATTTCTAAATAAGAAACTATATCATTTTTTTAAGTTATTTTATATTTTGCTAAATTACATCTATGAATAAAATATTTGCTGGTTAAAAAAAGTTTTTATTAAAAGTTTTATAGAAATAAAAAAAAATTTTTTTTATTATAAAAAGTGATTTTTTGCAGTTTACACAAAAACTAACTAACTAACTGTCTTTTTTAACTTAATAAAACTTCTTTCACTTGTAAAATTACATATAATTTTGCTATTTAAATTGTATTTTATACCTACTTTTAAGTTCAATCAGGAGGAAAACTGTATTTTTAAGGTAAATTTTTTTGTATATACAAAAAGAAAAAAAAAATATTACTAGTGAAAATGATAATAAAAATTATAATACATATAATGAACTATCAATTTACTTTTTTTTTTTTTTTTTTTTTTGGGTTAACAATCTTACTTGTTTATTAAAACATTGATATAAATTTTACAGATCAAAGTGCTATGTAGTAAAAATTACGATGCATACAAATCTTGTAAAAAAAACCTTAGTCTAAATTCTCCAAAGAAAATAAAAACCAAAGTGACTGAGTTAGATTTTAAGAGATATAAAAACTATCCTAAAATGTAAAAAAAAATTCTCGTCATCCAGTCAAAGCACTAGGCCAACCAGAATCAGAGACTAAAAAAGAAAACTATAACTAAAGATTAATAAATTTTGCAGACGAGTTGAAGGACAGCCTTTTGGTCTTACAAATCCTTCTTATTTTTTATACATCATGAGAAAAACTAATTTAAAAATTGTAATAAGAATTTAATAAGATCCATATTCTTATTTCGCTTTTTATCAGAGAACTTCTTCTTTTTCTTCTTATTCTTCTTCTTGGAGTTTTTGGAAGTCTTCTTGAGGTCCTTTTCAGGTTTGCTAATTTTTTCATGAGTTTTAGGTGAAACTTTTATAGAAGTCTTATCAGAATTCTTCGATTTCTTAGGTTTGTCAACGACAGGAAAGTATGACCAATCTAAAGTGATGTTAACTTCATTATGGTTGAAAGTAAAGGGAATCTTACAACACTTTTCAACATCCTAATATTTTTCAAAGTACGTCACTATATGACTTTCTTTAGCTGTGTTAAAATGTTTTAAACTTTTGATATGATTAGTGAATAGTTCAGAAGGTTTAGTGTGGTCCCATAATTGCCAAAAGCGAGACTCTTGAGAAAGTTTGTTAAGGTAAAGACAGAACTGTTCTCTTTTTTTTCTTTATTGAAAAGTCCAGTTATTAGAGAACTATCATATCACTTGATCACCAAATGAATATTACCAGATATTACTGTCAAAGAAAGCCAAGGTGAAGGAGGATAAACAAATTTTTAGTCGCAGTATCTGGTACTTTCGCTGCTTCTTTATTGTCATTGATATAACATCGTTTCAGGCTAGAAGTTTGGCTATTATTTTTTCTTGGATCCAACTTATAGGTACGTCATATATGAAAATATCCTTCACTTGGTGTTTTTTATCGTCAGAGATTTGGTTATTGACATATATTTTCTTCACAGCTTTTGACAGAATCTTATTGATGTTCTTTATTTTGGTATTACTACCAGATGATCGCGTCTTGTTATGGTGTGACTTATTTGAACTATCCTGTTTGTCGTCATTAGCCAGTGATTTTTCAGAAGTTTCAGGTTGATCAATATCTATATTTGGGGTTGTGAAGTCGTTAACAGAAATGATTGGTGTTTTTTGCTGTGACTGTGTTGATGAAGATCCTATCTTCTCTGTCTCACATGATATTACTGAGTGAGCTGCTTCTTCCATTATTTTCTCAAAGTTAGAAGAAAACCTTTGTTGTAAAAGCGGATGTTTATCTATGGTGGCCTGTATGGCTCTTTGGCCCATGTTTACTATTAAGGACAGCAGCGTGTTTGGTATACCAGTTTTTTGAGAGAGGGCTTTGAACCTGAGAGGGTGTCCTGCATTTCCAAAAGTTTTGACTAATCTATCAGCTTGTTCCTTGACTGAAAATGCAGTAATACCTTGAAAATTTTTCACAATGATATAAGTTATAATATATATTCCCAGGGAGCTCCAAGACTTATCTCGCCAGGCGTAGTAAGTGGTGGAGCTATTGGTGGTGTTTTCTTGAATTTATGTTGTTTATTTTTCTTTTTGCTTTTCTTCTTCTTCTTTTTTACTGGCGAAGATGTAGTTGAAAAAGTGTTCTTACCAAGAAGTTCATTCATAAAACGTATATCTTTTGAGTTTGTAGATGAACAGGACTGTAAATCATGAAGAAATATTTCATTGTTATCACTACTATCTGATATTTTTATATTGTTAAATAATAAAAAATAAAATTTTGTTTCGTATTATTTTTTGGTTTTGAAAATTGGTGAAAAGAGTTTTTTTTGTGAAATTAAAATTTTTTTTTATATAATATATGTAGTATAAAAATTACCTCTTACTACACAAAATCTATATATAACTTTAACAATTTTAACTCCTTATTACGCATCTATAATTATGACTTTTTTATATTTTGCTTTCTAATAAGCAAAATTCTATATGACTTAAAAAAAAATTTTATATGATAAATAAGCAAATTTTTTTGTTACCTATATATATATTGTTTGGAATCCTATCAAAATGCTTAAAAAATATTATTTTTTATCAAAATGCCTAAAAAAATAGCATTTTTTTATCAAAATGCTTAAAAAAGTGTCTTTTTTAATTATAATGGTTAAAAAAAGTGAATTGCTTAAAAAAAGCCTTTTTTTAATTAAATGCATAACAAAAAAGTATTGTAAAATATTTTTTTGTAGGTAATTTAACATAAAAAAAGTTTTTTTTATCATTTTAATAAAACTTTTTTATAATATTTATCACAAATCATTTGACCCAAAGTATTATATTGGGTTAAATAAGTTAAATCAGATCAGACATGTTATTTAATCAAAAATTATCAGGTCAGGGCAAACAGATTATCTGACTTGACCTGATCCATTCAGAACACTATATTTACTTAAAGATTTATAAATCTCATATACTTTATCAGCTTTTTTTATGTGGGGAAGATTGTTGCTTTCTGTATATACTATAAAATTTATTGTAACCAAAATAAGTTGATTTTTATCATCAGAAATAATAATAATTTCAGGTTGATCATTTTTGGCATTATACTGTTTATCAGCTGATTGATGATCTACTTCCATAGCTGAGGTTAAAATATATTGATCAGTAAGTGTAATTTTTTTTTTTGAAGAAGTGTTTTGATTTAAATAGGCTAATCTTCTTGATTAGAAAGATCAGTAGTTATGTTATCCTTGTTAAAGCCTGAGGTGTAACAAGTAAAAGTAATTTTTTTTTCTGGTTTTTTCATTAACCTATCTTGCAATTGTTGAATCAATACGCAGTTGAAAACTGGTTGATTTGCAATATCTTTGAATGGACTGTCCTTTTTTTGTTGAAGAGATCATTAGTGAAAGCATGTTCAGAATCTAAGTTAGAAGCGAAAGCAGTTTTCTTGGCTATAGCGAGCTCTTCTGCTTCAGTAAGTTTAGTATTGGAAGCCATAATTTCTTTTTTTATAGTAACAGAAGGATTACCAGTTGGAGGAATGTTGGTTTTTGGCAAAAGTGAAGTTTCAGTAGAAGAACTTTGAGCCATAATGATTACAGAAGATTTCTTATCTGGTACAATCACTTTGGGTTGATTAGCTTTGTTTTTTGCTTGGTTGCAAGTATTATAATGTTTATTAATCATAATTTTGAAACACTTTTATTAATGACTTTTTGTAAAATATTTTTAGAAAATTTATGATTTAGGGATCAATGAGAAAGAATTTTTTTTATAAATTATTTTAATGTTTTTAATATATGTATTATTTGGGATCTTATGTATATATCATAAAACAATTGCTTAGCAGAATAAAAAATTCAAAGGTTATAATAAGAGTTTGCTTAGCAGAACTTAAAATAATTTGCTTATTGGTCATAGTAAATTTTGAAATTTTCATCTGACCTAGATATATATATTGTTTGGGGTCCTGTAATACTGCTTTACCAGTACTTTAAATAAGGTTGCTAATTGGAAAATCTAAAAAATGAAGTGTATTTACATAAATTTCCAGTAGGCGTAAGTAAAGAAACCAAAGAGAAAGATATTAATATAACAGTTCAGATTGATACTTAAAAATAAATATTTAATTATTACTTTTGTATAACCAAATAAAGCCATAAGGCAGAGGAGTGAAAGAGAGTAAGAGGAAATAAAAATCCATTATAATCTAATGATGGGTAATATAAACCAGAAGTATTATAATCTATAGCACATGATGTATTCTGTATTTGGTTCAATACTTTTAATTCAGAGATCGTGCCATCAGGTTTTGCCGAAAATAGAAACTTAAGGATCGGGGATGTGAAGAGAGGGGAAAATGAAAGGAGAAAGAAAGGGCCAGAGAAAATCATCATTATTCAGAGTGTTATAAACGGTTTGAAGTGTACCTCTTTCATTTCCTATTATTGCTGGCTTCTGAAAAGCATTTAGGATTTGTTCATCACTCTTCTTGATTTTGTTGGCAATTTATCTTTATTCTTGAAAGAAGAATCTATATGTATAGAAAGAGAGAGAGAAGAAATTTACAAAAAAACCACAAAAATCAAAAAAAAAAAAAATATTAAATAACCTATAAAAAGATTGTCATCGCTAATATAATGAAAATACAAAGAGTATAAAAAAGAAACAAAGGTTTTATAATTATAAACAACAAGAAAAACGCGAAAAAAATAAAAATTATTTAATATAAAATTTTGGACATGAAAGAATTTCCCCTATGCACAATATATGCGTGTATTGTGTATATAGATTTTATACAGGTGACTGGATATATAAGACAGATAATGTATCTACCTTTAAGTATCGGTATCAGCCTATGGCTTGGAGGCTACTTTTGGCTTTTTTTTATACATGATGAGAAAGAAAATGATTTTTCGCTTTATGTAGGAAATAGAAATTAATATTTAAGTTCAAGAAATAAACCATTATTTATACCCAGTATTTTCGGGCGTGACGATGTGGTACAAAGAGTTGCGTGATGAAAATTATAACTTGAATCTACTGTAGATAAGACGTCTTGAGCTTACAAATCTTGCGTCTAACCAATTTTCCCAATGTCGCATATTGCATATGGAAAAAGCTTAATCGATTTCATAAGTCAATTTAATTTCTGAGAGCAGCAGGATCTTTAAACGTATAGTTCGCCGGATAGATATGGTTTTTCGCGTCTTAATAGGATATTATGTATGCTATTTTTATTTCAAACGCGCTAAAATTTTTTTTTTTTTTTTAAAAAAAAAAATATTTATTGAAAATATATTAACGTTAATATGTAAAATTTTGATCAGGGATTTATCATTGTAAACCAATCATATCCAAGATGAGAAGTCTGACGTGGATTATATTTTAACTTTTTTTTTATCTGCATATTAAAAGATTAAAAGAAAAGCATTTCGGAATGAGATTCGGTTATCTTCATAATTCTAATACAACGTTCTTAAGAGTAAAAACGCGTCAACCATTGAGGCATTTTTGTATTTTCTATTGTAATGTTAAGACTAAGGCAGTTCCAGCAGTTAATCTATTTTTTAAAAAACGAATACAAACTACAGTACAATCATTCTATCGCGTAAAAACACGTTATTCTTTTATCACTCGTTCAAAAAAAACTTTTACTTTATCCGTAAATGACTTGCCTAAAATTTCGGACAAGCCACAAGGCGACCATTTGTATAAGGGACCAGAGTGGGATAGTACAGTTGGTAAGGCAGTAAGGCTTGCTCAACTGGAACATCCAGAATGCGTTATTTTAACACGCGTTGGTTCTTTTTGGGAGGTAACTTATAGAATAAAACATCGTTTCTTATAATTTTAATATCGTAATTTTTTTTTTCTTTTTTTTTTTTGAATTGTTACCTTATGCTTTTATAAGTTATATTTCGAGCAAGCCACGAGAATTGCGCCACTTTTAGATATCAAATTGACCAAAAAGAAATTTGGTCAAGAATATATGCCTTTTGCAGGTTTTCCACTCCAACATCTTGATAGATATCTCACAACATTAGTCAATGATCATGGTTTTGCAGTAGCTATTTGTGAAGAGTTTCTTAATGACAATAACGCTGAAAAAATTAAATTCAAGCGTCGTGTTACGCGTATAATTACTCCCGGAACACTTATTGATGAAAGTTTTTTACAACAGGACAAAAACAATTTTTTACTTGCGATTTCATTAGAAGAAAAAACAAATTTTGTTGGACTAGCGTGGATTGATATAACAACCGGGCAGTTTTTTATGGCAATGAGCGAATTAGGATCACTATTCAACGACCTGGCACGTATTCGACCCAGTGAAATTGTTTTGAGTGAACAATTTAAAGTAAATAAAGAACATCTTATATGGAAGCAGTTGAACCATGAAAAGTATGCTTTTGCATACGAGTCAGTCAAATCTTTTGATGCTACCATACCTCAATCATGGCAATCTGATTTGGAATACAAAGATGGAATCGAAGAGGTCTTTTCCGGAGTTGAAATACAGGCTAGTGCAGCTTTACATAGATATATTAGCAAGAATCTAATTGAGAGATTTCCTAAAATCCAACCTCCAATAAGAATCAATCCGGAAAATACAATGATCATTGACGAAACAGCTTTGCGATCACTGGAAGTTATAACGTCATTTCGCAATAACTCTAAAAAAGGAAGTTTAATTCATGCTATTGGGAGAACAAAAACAAAATCCGGCACAAGAGCTCTCGATCAATGGTTACGTAAGCACGGTTTCGCTCATGCTACGCTTAATTTTACGAAAGACTAATCGTTTTCTATTTGCTAGGCTTTCCAACAATATCATTAAGTAAAATTAATAAACGCTTGGATATTGTTGAATACTTTTATCAAAATACACATCTCACTGGTGACATTCGACAAATTTTGCAAGAAGTTGACGATGCACAAAGAACTTCACAAAAAATTTCCTTTGATTATTGTGGACCTGATGATTTCATTAGACTTAAGCGAACATTTGAGGCTATGAGAATGATAAAAACGCGCCTACAAGAAGAATTAGAATTTATGTCAAATCCTAGTTTAGAAGCGCTTGTTGAGCGATTACAATCTCAAGATGATCTAATACAAGTAATAACTGAAGCTATAGATGAAGACGCACTAATAAGAGATAAAGAAATACCTCTTAAATCGGGATCTATTAATTCGGAGGATGAAAGTACCAATATTGCTGCTGAGTTTTCAAGCAATGAAGATAAAGGAGTAAAATTAGATAATAAAGGAAAGAACAAAAATTATAAAAAAAAAAAAAATGAGAAAAACATAATAAAAAAAGATGATAAAAAATCTGCTGATATAAATTTTGAAGAAGTGCGAGATCTTATCAAAGCAGACAATTGGATTATTAAGAAAAGGTGTAGTTTAATTATTTATGTCATATTATGAAGGATGAGTTGTGAATAATTTATATCGGTATTTAGTTTTTCAGATGAACTAATGAGTCTACATAATCAACTTGAAGTTCTATACTTTGATATGATAAAACTCCGAAAACGATGGCAAACTGAATTAAGTAAATTAATTGATATTATTATCATTCTCCATACAATTTATTGCAATAATTATATATATTTTTCATCGACTCTTTTTTTATAGAATCACCATCATTAGAGCTTCGATCACATCCAAGTTTTGGATTCATTGTAGTAGCCAACCGCAAAAATAATTGTAACTTAGAGCTGGCTCTAAATGCAACTCGTATTCAGCATTTTAAATCTAAGAAATGGTTTATTGTTCAGGTATATTGTGGTATATTTATATGTTTTAACATAATATTTAAAATGAAAATTGGTTTTATCAGACATGGACACATCTCGGAGGTAAAATTGAAGAAATAAAATCGAAGATACGTAGAACTGAACTAAGCTCATTTCAAATTATCAGAAATAAGGTATATTATACAAGAAAAAATATATTTATTTAAATTCTTGTACAATTTTGCGTTTAAAATTGATTATTCATTACAGATTTCCAATAGTTGGAATGTAACAATTTGCAATACGACTGTAATTGACGAAATAGATATTGCATCGTCTTTGGCAGCTTTAGCTAGAGAACAAAACTTTGTTCGGCCTATTATGAATCATAGGTATATTGGTAAATTTCATGTTATTTCTGGATCCTCAATTTCTTGAATTATATTGTCATATTTAAATCTAATCCTCTAGTAATATTCATAAAATCGTTGGTGGCCGTCATCCCATTGTTGAGTCCGGACTTCAGATGAAAGAACGTCCATTTACGAAAAACGATTGTTGTGTCGGAGATAAGGAGAGAGTTTTGTTATTGACAGGGTATTTTTAATTCTTTTTCGAAATAACTGTTGATTCGATTATCATGTAATTTACTCGGTATTTATGTCAGTCCAAATATGGGAGGAAAGAGTACATTTCTGAGACAAAACGCGATTATTTCAATTCTGGCACAAATTGGTTCATTTGTTCCAGCTGATTATGCAGAAATTGGTATTGTGGATCGAATATTTAGCAGAGTATGTTATTGATATGATTATTATATAAAATTCCTATAGTTGCTAATTTTGATTACTATTAGGTTGGTGCTTCTGACAATTTGTATGAAGACCAATCAACATTCATGGTTGAAATGATGGAAACTGCAAATATTCTTATTAATGCTACGCCTAAGTCATTTGTATGTATTTAAAAAATAATTTTTTAGATTTAAAATACTAATATATTATCATAATTGTAAAAGGTAATTATGGATGAAATTGGTCGAGGAACGACAACTTTAGATGGAATTGCTATATCTTACGCAACGTTGTATCAATTGCATTATGTAAATAGATGTCGAACTTTGTTTGCAACACACTTTCACGAATTAGCGAATATGATAAAACATTTTGAATATGTTGCTTATTATTGTACTGATATTAAGGAGGTTGAGGTAATTATAGTAAATTTTATTTTTTAATAAAGAGAATTCTTAATTTTATTTATTACAATGAATAGGATGGAAGTTTTCTTTATCTTCATAAAGTAAAGAGAGGAATAAATCCAAATTCAGCAGCAATTAAAGCCGCAGAATTAGCAGGTGTGTGAAATTTATGAGCAATCACAATCTAAGATTTCAAAGTTAACATCCTATTCACTTAGGAATGCCAAATTCTGTGTTGGATATTGCAAAAAATATTTTGCAATATTTACGGCTTCATAACAAATATGCAGATTTTGATATTAATATTGTTCAAAACTTTAATATACTCGAGTCTTGAAATAATCTTTCTACATTTATTGTCGTTCGTAAGAAATTTCCTGATTAATGCCACTTTTAGGTAGATCAGCGATTACAATTTAAAAATAATTGCTTATACTTAGTGATCAGTAGATTTTAAAAGAAATAATAAATTGGCCTAACAGAAAAGTTGACAATATAACATTATTTTTTTCCGATTACCCGATTTTTTTACATTATGTATAATAATATTATTATCTTTTTTTTCGTCGGCGAAAAAGTTGCACGGAAAAAAAGAAATTCTATAGGAAATTTCCTGTGGAATTTGCCATAGAAAATGGAAATCCTTTTTGATTGGACAAGTTAAATCGAATTATCAATTACAAAATATTTATTTAAACCATTCGTATTAGACGGTAAAAAAAAATACTTCCAAAAGGACTTACATTAATAACCATGGGCAAATCTAATAGTAAACTCAGTGAAGACCAATTAAGAGAGTTGCAGAGGTGTACTTATTGTACGTATTACTTTTAGTAAACAAAACTAAAAGTTAATTTTTGGTCGCTGACTCTTCTTTTTTTACTTCTACATGCATAAAACAACAATAACGTAAAAAGTTAATAAAAATGAACTCCAACAATGGTAAATTGGTTTCTACTCTAACAAAAAAAAAAACTATTATCTGAATTGAACTTTACTTTTAATGCTAGGTACAAAGGTTTTTTGAAAGATTGTCCTACGGGCGAACTCGATAAAACAGAATTCCAAAAAATATATAAACAATTTTTTCCTTTCGGTGATCCTTCAAGATTTGCTGAATACGTGTTCGATGTGTTTGATGAAGATAAAAACGGCAAGATCGATTTTAAAGAATTTATATGTGCATTATCTGTCACTTCTCGAGGAAAGCTGGATGAGAAGTTAATATGTAAGTATATTTTAATTATACTTTCGTTCAAAATTAATAATTAACATAAATATCCTTATTAAACAGGGGCTTTCCAACTTTATGATATCGATAATGATGGATACATAACACACGAAGAAATGCTACGGATTGTAGATGCCATATATAAGATGGTTGGTAGTATGGTAAAATTACCAGCTGACGAAGACACCCCCGAAAAACGGGTGAATAAAATATTCACCTTAATGGATAAGGTAATAATTTTATTTTTCATTTGTTATTAATAAGATATTAACTGAATAAATTATTAGAATCATGACGGCAAGCTTAGTATGGAGGAATTTAAAGAAGGGTCAAAACAAGATCCTACAATTGTTCAAGCTCTAAGTTTATACGATGGTCTTGTATAAATTTTGTCGATATTTTATTTTTTTAATAGGTATTCATCTGCTTTAACGGATATTAGTTGTTTTTATTGTACATTTTATCACCATTAGTATTAGTATTATTATATTATGTTTGGTTATTTATATATATCTTTTGGAAAAGGTATTGTAAATTTTTTACATTAAAACATATTTTGAAGTTTAGATCAGCCTGGTCTCTTCAGAATTCTCTATTTAAAATCTAGAATTCTATATAATATTAAATATAATTAGCTCTAATTTAAAAAAGGAAATAATCATCGATTAGCTACCTTCGTTAAAGAACAATGATACTAAAAAGGATATACATATTATTACTAAAAATAGTTAGTCCAAAAAAGATAATATCGTGACTTCAAATGTAAATATTGTGACATAATCAATGTCACCTGCGGTGTTTATTATTTCTGCGCCTCTCGTGACTTTTATATTTTTGCACATATCTATCTTGATTCTTGTCTCGGCTTCTTGATCTTCTATATTCTAATTTCTCTCGATTACTATGCCGATACCTCGGAGGAGACCTTGATCTTGACTTCGAGTATCTTTTGAATTTCTTTTCTTGGTTATATTTGTTTTCTACTTGGTGAAATTCGTTTGGATGAACGCGATGACGTGAAGAAAATGAATCAATTGATTTTTCATGATGAACCCGACTTGGGGATTCATTACGTTTATTACAAGTAAATCGCTCTTCATCGGGATTATTACGCGGATCATAACTCGTTATCCCAGTACCCTGTCTATTGAAATGTAAATCTTTGGAATACTGAAATATAGATCGATATTTTTGAGTTGCAGATGACGATGAATTTATGCCTCTTCTATTAGCGTTATGACGCCAACAATCATCAAATCGCTGATCAGGAAGAATTTCTGGCATATATTGATTTACGGCTACATTTCTTTTAAAAAAAAAAAATAAAAAGTTAAATTATAATTATAGTTAGTTATAACTTTTTCCATAAACTTTCAACTTACAGAGGTCGTTTAAACGGTCGATCTCTTGCTCCGAAACGGAGTTGCCCTGATTCTTTTCGACCAGCGAAACCACCTCCCATCCGTCTTGGAATCCAACCTTCCATTATTCTGCTTCTTTCATAATCAACTAAAATTTGGCGACCATCAATTGTCATCTTGTATGCATACTAAATGGAATATTGCTAAGTATATTTGTGAATATAAACCAAGAATATATTCATATCTTACTCTGTAAGCTTCTTGACAAGATCTTTCGTGAGTGAACTCAACAAAAGCATAGCCACGAGAATCACCAGTCACTGCCGTGAACGTAAATTAGAAATTTTAATTAATTAATTATGAAGAAGAAATTATTCATTTAAACTTACCTATATTACGTACAAGACGTATCTTTTTAATTGTACCAAATTTCTCAAAAACTTGTGTCAAAGTTTCTAGAAATGAATTATAAATTATTATTGTTGTTAATTTTATATAGTTACAATTTACTTGCCTTCCGTGGTATCTGGATTTAATCGTCCAACGAATATTGTATGAAATGGATCACTGGTGACATCGTCTTTGTCCGAAGGTGGTGCATCTTAAAAAATTCAAATATTAGCACATAAATTTTAAGTGTAAAATAGAAATTATTCATACAGTTTGAGTTCTGTGCTCGCAAAATTCCGTGATCGTGTGGTACGGTGTCTGTACCATCAATGCTTCCCGCTAATTAAATATTAACGAATTTTAAGTTAGAATTGCAAAATATATATAAGTGATATCACTTTATATGATTACCTTGAAGAGGATCGTATTTCTTCGCATACCACATTTCTTGTATTAAATATTAAAATTAAAATTAATTTGAAGAAACTATCTACACTATGTTACATAATACCTTGATGAGGGTCATATTTTTTCGCGTACCGCATCTTTTTTTACAGCAAAAGGCAGAATAAGTGAATCACCTTAAAATGAGCGTTTTCATTTTATGGTCACACGGATCATCTAGAAATCAACGAGCAAATATTATTGGCTGATCAATTGTCAATTAAAAATTGTGAATTAATGATTTATAAATGACATATGTTTGAACACGAAAAACTATTAACTTCACGTGGTATTTTTATAGTTTGTCTTAAATTGGTGAAAAAAGGTAAATAAGGTAATGACATAAATATCATTATATCATTTAATATACATATATATATATAGTGTTCTAATGAAAAATAATTGCGCTGAAGTTTTGTTATTACAATTTCTTAATTGATATATATAATTTTTATTCTCGAAAAAAAATGGAAAAACAATATAGTGTTGAGGTTGGTCCCGAAGGTGAAGGGATCCGTCGTTCTATCCTTTCGCCTAATGAGCTTTTGGGTACTCCTGCCGACAAGGTCAATACTCTATATGACGTATTACAATACAGCGTCAAAACTTATGGCAAAAAAAATGCTTTTGGCACGAGAAAAATTGAAAAAATAGTTGAAGAGGAAAAAGAAATTATTAAGGTAGTAAATGGTGAAGAAACTAAAGAAAAAAAAACATGGAAATATTTCCAGCTTTCTGGTTTTAGTTGGTTAAATTATGAAGAAGTTGCAAAGGAGGCTGGAAAAATCGGTTCTGGACTAGTGAAATTGGGCCTTCAAAAAGATGCCAAAGTGACAATTTTTGCTTCAACTAGGTATACTTAAATTGTTATCATATCCATTTCTCTCTATATTTTAATTTTCATTTGTTTTAATTCCTGATTTTTTCACAGTGCTAATTGGATGCTCGTAACACAAGGTAATATTATATGTAAAATTCCATGAGTAAGTTCGAAGATTTCCTTACTCTTTATTGATTGATTTCTTTTTGCCTATTTACTAGGTTGCTTTGCTCAAGGTATGACTATTGTTACTGCGTATGATACACTTGGTGAGGAAGGTCTTCTTCATTCAATGAATGAAACAGAGGTTCCCGCCATGTATACCAATGCTGATTTGCTTTCTATGGTAAAAAAAATCGCTGGAAAATGTCCTACACTTGAGCATGTGATATATGATGGTGAAGCAAAGGGGAATATTTTGGATGAATTAAAGGCTGAATATCCTAACATTAAGTTTTGCGCATTGGATGAATTAAAACAATTGGGTGAAGATAATCCAGTTGATCCGAATCCTCCATCATCGGATGATTTGTGTTGTATCATGTACACGTCTGGAAGTACTGGAAACCCAAAGGGTGTTTTATTAACCCATTCAAATTTAGTTGCTGCAAGTAAGTACATATACGTTTTTATGTTATGATTTATTATTTTATGACATATATGTTTCATAACATTCTCTCTCGCAGTTTCCGGTATTAATGCAATGCTTCAACCTATTATTCGACCTGATGATGTTTTGCTCGCTTATCTTCCTCTTGCGCACGTTCTTGAATTCACTGTAGAAAATGTTTGTATATTCTGGGGCATACCAATGGGTTATGGTACACCACGTACATTAACTGATTCGTCGGTACGTAATTGTTTCGGAGATATACGTGAGTTGAAGCCATCTGTAATGACAGGTGTACCAGCTGTATGGGAATCTATTAGAAAAGGAGTTTTGGCAAAGGTTCACTCTGGAAGTCCAGCAGCACAGAAGGTATTTAATGCCGCTTTCAAGGCAAAAGGCTGGTTAATGGATAAAGGCTTGCCAACTAAATTTTTGGATGCTGCAGTATTTAATAAAATTAAACAACAAACTGGTGGTCGATTGAGATATGCTTTGTCCGGAGGTGCTCCAATTTCTAAAGAAACACAAGAATTCTTGTCCATTGCCTTATGTCCGATTTTGCAGGGATATGGTATGACTGAAACTTGTGGGTGAGTAAATTAACATGAAACATTTCATAAATATATTGATATTTAATATTTTATTTTATTACATATTAAGTATGTGCGCAGTTATGCCACCCGAACAGTTTGCGTATGGAAGTGTAGGTTCACCGGTGCCTTGTTTGGAGATCAAATTAGTTGATGTACCAGAAGCTGGTTACACATCTAAAAATACCCCTAACCCTCAAGGTGAAATTTGGATTCGTGGGCCCGTTATCACTAAAGGTTACTATAAAAATGAAAAAGTAACTAAAGAAACGTTAACTGATGACGGTTGGCTTCAAACTGGTGATATTGGTGAATGGCTTCAGAATGGTACTTTAGCTATTATCGACCGTAAAAAGAATTTGGTGAAACTTTCTAATGGCGAATACATTGCCCTTGAAAAACTTGAATCTGTTTATAAATCAACACTTTACGTATCAAACATTTGTGTTTACGGTGATTCATATCAATCTCGTCCAGTTGCTTTGATATTTCCTGCTGAACCTCGTCTTCAGGAACTTGCAAAGGAAAAGAATTTAGAAAACTTGGATTTTGAGCAATTGTGCTCAAATAAAGAGATAAAATCTGCGGTTCTTCAAGCTTGTATTGCACAAGCAAAAAAAGCAGATTTAAAACCTGCAGAAATACTTACTGATATTGCATTAGTGCCTGACGAATGGACTGCTCAAAATGTAAGCTTTTTACTAGCTTGTTTCTTTTAAGTTATAATATGTTTTCTAATGTATTTTTAATTTAAACATTCTATAGGGTCTTTTAACTGCCGCCCAGAAAATTAAACGTAAAGATATCCAACAAAAATATCAGAAAGAAATAGATCGTATGTATGGAAAATCATAATTAGATAAAGGATTCTCTATAGTCATGGAATAATTAGAAATTTAAATTCAGCCAACTTAATTATAAAAAATATTTCTTATTTTTATTAAAAATAAATATATATTAGCAGTTAAACAACTTAGTTATATTTTTCATTTTTATTTTTCATTTTTATTTTTATTTTTATTTTTATTTTTATTTTTATTTTATTTTTATTTTTATTTTTATTTTTTTTTTTTTTGTACAAAGATTTACTCTGCATGTTAATATGAACTTAATTTCCACGATCACAAAATAAAGCGCAGTACTTATAATCCGATATAGTTATCACGCTGGGTATCGATGTCACATAAATGTTTGAAAAATAAATAATACAAATGATTATTTAACCTTCTTTTATAGATCTATATACTTGAACTTTATTTTGACATTCGTTTGCTGCCAATAGGTAATTCATGTATTTATTATAACTTATTGGATCTACTTATTATCAAACTGTGTGGCCGATTTTCAGCTGTTACTTAACAAGATGTCTTCGATTGTTTAGCATTAGTATTTCTATAATACCTCAGTATAATAACAATTGTAAGAATAAAAGTTATGCCTAGGGACTTGTGAAGCACATTACTTTCGGATGTTTTTATTTATTTAGCTTACAATCTATATATTGCTTTGCTAATTTTAAAGAATTGGCAATATTATTAATTATTATCTTATATTCCTATTCTTTTGTTTGCAGGTTTTAGACTATTAGTTAATAGTTATTGATACCGCAAAAAAAAAAGATTGATTTTAAGTAAAATTTCTTATTACTTACCGACTACTTTTAACTTGAAACGAGGTAAAACGAGATAAGTTAATGAATTAAAATAAGTCTGAACCGAATCGAAGTTAATATAAGATTTATACTTTCATAGATGATGAGTGAAAAAGGATTTGATAGCGAGGATCAAACAACGCCCGATAACCTGGAGGACACTGATGAAATTAGATGTATTTGTGGTGATTCTGATGATGATGGATATACTATTCAATGTGATAATTGTTATACTTGGCAACATATTAAATGTATGAAAGTTGATCCTAGTGTTAAAGAATATAAGTGCCATAATTGCTCCGATATAAAAATAGAAAAATCGTTAAAGGACGGTAAAAAATCAAAAAAGTATCAGAAAATTCGTCGCGAAACTGAATCAGGGGTGTACTCTTCTGTTCCACAAATGAGCGAGTCAAGTATCACAGGCACGTCTAATAAATCACGTAATAGGTCTTCTGATTTATCGTTCGTTATGAAGGAGCGTCAATCAAGTTCCCATTCTAAGGAGTATGAACCCATTGAAAAAAATATTATTACATCAAAGGCAGTAGAAGAACTTTTCCCTAAAATTTATTCGCAGTACCAACACAGGAAAAGGTCCATGTCGCTCTCATCAACATCTAAAACAGATAATGAACATAACCGTGACGATAATCAAGAAACGTTATCTATACGATCAACATCGCCTTCTTTAGAAATCGGTAATCCATTTAATATGGAAAAGGAATCGTTGGCTCGCCCGTTCATGAAAACGATTGTTAAACAAGTTAGACCTAAAGTGCTAAAGAAGAATTCCAATTGTTATGGGCTATTTGCTGAGACCAACATTTCTCCCGGACTCTTCATTGTCGAGTTTAAAGGTGAAGTCTGCCTAAAATCAGATTATAAAGCTAACGAAAGCAATCAATATTCCTTATTGGGTGTTACTCAGCCGTTCGTTCTCTTTTATCCGGTATTGAATCTTTGTGTTGATGCTCGTCGAGTCGGTACTGAGGCAAGGTTTATTCGTCGATCATGTCATCCTAACGCTGAAACTCGAACTATAGTAGTGCCAGGTGGTGATGAAGTACATTTAGGAATTTTTTCTAAGTTTGAAATTTTGAAGGGAAGAGAGATAACAATTGGCTGGGATTGGGAATCTAATCATATTGCTAATAGTATAGCGCAAATGCAAGATTCAAATTTTGAAAATGATGACGATGAGAATACTCTTGTGAAAAAGAGAGACGAAATTGGGAAGATAACGGCAGCGATTTTACGATTAACGGAATGTGCATGTGAAAATAAGGACGATTGTGTTATTTTCAAAATGCAAAATGAAGGGAAAATATTAAGTAAAACTAGAAAAAATAAAAAGTTAGTAATGGATGTTGAGGAAACATTAATTGAAGAGGAAAAAGAAACATCTCCAGGAGTAAACGATGAAGATTACGATGATGATATGGATAGTTCACAAAAAAAGCGGGATAATACTAGTTTAACACGTAAAATTAATCGTAAAGGCAAACAGAATACAGAATTTTCTCTCAATGGAAATAATAGAAATTTTTTGGAAGAAAATGAAGTATCCAATCAAATAGGGCGTAAGGACAAAAAAAAGGTGAAAGAATTAGATGCAAAATCAGATAACATTGCCCCATATAGTCAAAAAAACAAAGGAAAAGAATCTGCTAATCGAGTTCGGGAAGAGATATCTGGAAATATTAAAAGAAAATCACTGGGTTCTCGAAAATCAACAGGCAATAGACATCGTTCATCATTGTTATCTAGTTCGAAACGGAGGCAGCAGCATGAAGATGAAGAGGAACAACATTCAGATTCATCTTTGTCATCAGTAAATTCTGAAATGTCTGTCGATGATGACACATCGATTATAGAAGTGTCTCCTCCCAATGCTGATAAAAACAATCTTAATGAATATATCAACAAGGAAAATAATGAGGATCAATTATCAGGTTCGAGTCACACAACATTTTCATACCAAGAATCAATCGGACTTGATTTATTTATATATTATCTTTGTTCATTAATATATTTAACATATTTTCAACTCTCGGTGGCTTATTAATCTCATGAAAAGCTTTATACGATCCTTCCAACAAAATAGACCATTCCATAGAAACAGGTGTCAATGACATATTGACACAGTCATCAACCAACCCTCCGCGTCCACTTCCGCCTGCAATAAGCCAGATACCTTTTAAGGATTATCTTATTCAAATGCATGAATGGAAAAAGGCTATCGAAGCAATGTCTCACTCGGCATCAACGGAGAATGATAGACCATCTTCGTCTATTCTTCATGAATCTAATGTAGAAACGACTTCGGAAAATGTAGAACCGGAGACTATAGAGAAATCTAAAGGATTAAAAAGTAATCCCAACGAGGATTTAATTATGGAGAAAGATGAGGAAATCGGTCATGATGAAAGATTAGTGCCATTACCAACATCTATTATACCTGCAAAACGAGTAGCATCTAGCCCCGGCCCTACATTGAACAATCAGAATGGAAAATATTTATATAATGAGAATGGGTCAGATGTAAAAGGAAAGCGCCAAAAGACCGAAGAATTACAAAATTTTTCCAAGGGGAAGGGCAAAGAGACTGAAATTGAAAAAGAAGGGGTGCAATCTTTAACTCCAGATAATCGCGATAATGTTGAAAATACAAGTTTGATGAAGGCTTCTGGAGATTTGAAAAAGCAAGTAACGGATTCCTTAACCACTTATAACTCAGCGAACGAAACTTCTAAAACGATCACTCCAAAGCCTAGAAAATTGTCTCTTAATGAATACCGAAGTCAATTAGCCATTACAGCATTAAACAAAGAGACATTAGAAAAAAGGTCCACTGCAGAAGATTCAAAGTCACCAATATCGTTTGTGACGGAGATTGATAAGAAAGAAAATAAAACCATCGATAATAACGACACAGCGTCCTCATCGCCTGTGAACGCTTCAATTAAGACAAAACTTTCATTGAAAGAATATCAAGATAAGAGATTAGCGGAATCTTCTAACAATAGCAGTGTAGATGTCATTAAAAAAACTATAGATTTGGTATCCACAACTACTGAAGAATTTAAACAAAAGTCAGATGTAATTGAAAACAAACAAATAAATGAGCAAGCAAAATCCGAAGAAGTTGTGGATTTAACCGTTATTAGTACATCACCGAAATCACCTAAGCTACCTAAAACTGAAGATAATAAATCATCTTTGATAAATGATGGATATTTCCCTGACGTTGACTTTCGATTTGATTTTACTTCAAAGGATATTAATGCCTTCGCTACTAGTGAATTTGGGCGACACGCGAATTCAAGTCATTCTGACGGTTCATACGAAGAAACGAGAGGAAGGCATTCACCTTATAAAGATTATTCGTCTATGAAATCCTCCGGTAATTATAATTCTTCGTATAATATACCTTTGGGTGATACTTCTATGCAAACAAGTCCTCGTCCTGAACACACGTCTCCACCACGAGGACCTCGTTATTACGGTGGTGGTCATTTTAGAGGGAATCGCATGGGAGGATCATACAGGGGTATGTCTATGTCACCAGGAGATCGCGGTCGTTATCACAGCGGATCTGGATATTTTAATTCTGCTGGATCTCTACCAGCTACACCGAGACAAGGCGCACAATCTTCAATGATGACATCATCTGCTTCTTCTCCGTATGATCCAGCAAACCCAGACGGACAAAGTGCAAACACATCTAATGAACGTGATCCGATTTTAGATAATAGTAATATTGTAGGAAACAATTCTGGAAGTGGAATCGCAATGGAAACAAAAGCACGAGATTATGCGAGATCGGGTGGAGATAGGTCTGATTTACGTGACAGATGGAGCTATAATAATTATGCTAATATGGATCGATCACGAGAAAGAGAGTGGCGAGAACGAGAAAGAGATGATAGTAGGAAGGAATGGAATAACAAAAGACTGGATCATTATAGAGAAAGGGAATACACTGGTACATCGGAGCTACCACGTTATCCTATGATGGTTACGAGAAGGCCTTCAAATCAAGATAGATACACAATGATAGGGGGATGTATGTAGTTGCATTCATAATTATCAACTAGATGTTTGATGTAAACTTTAAAGAGTAATCCTATTTAGCGTTTATTTTATCATTTATTTATCATTATTTACAGTACCTACCGGTCCAGCAGCTGGCATTAATCCTAGTCCATCAGGTATTTCTAAAAATAGCGAGCAATCTTCTTCAAATAATCCCTCTCAAAGATTTGGCATTGATGTAAGTTAAATTAATTAGACGTTTGTTAGTACTTCTATTATTCTAAATTATTTCTTTGTTCTAACAGGATCATCGCAGAAATCGACGATAAACAATTGACATTTATTATCGTGGATTTTTAATATCAAAATTAATTGTTTGGCCTCATCCCCTAAAGATTTCAATCAACCTATTATCTTTTAATCGTTCCTTTTTCCCTTGAAATTTAATCATGTAATGTATATAACTTTAACGCTTTAATCTTATTAATTCACAATAAGCCAAAATTTTTATTGGGAAAGGAATAACAGAATTAAAAATTGCATGTGTCGAATTATTTTTTACATTATTACATTTTTATAATATGGAATATAAAATTATAAAATATAATTTAGCATTTGCAAAAATATTTATTATAAATATATAATTATCCTATAACAGCTAGTGGCTCAGTAGAAGTATGTAGAACATCAGGTATTTAAGAAACGTGGCGAATTTTAATTTGCTGTCATAGATTTTGATTGATCGTCCAACATCTTTAAGAACACGAAAAAAAAAAATTCGTTTTCCTGTATTTTTGTAAACATGTATTCAAAGCTTGGGCGTTCGTTTTTTTCTCGTCCAGGTTACAAGTTTGGAAGTTGTTTGGTATTTATATATTTTCCATGCTTTACAAAAAATTTGTACTTAACAATAAAGTTCACACTAATAAAGCATGCAATATCGCTTTGTTCTATATTTCTAGAGGTCAAATACTAATTTCCAAAATACAGCCTCACGAGCTCAAAGGTAAAGTATATTTCATAATTTGTAAATTTATTATCAGTCAATGAATACTTATTTTTTTACGTGAAATCTAAAAGCTCTAAGATACAAGGAAATGTAATTGGTATCGATTTGGGAACAACTAATAGTTGTGTGGCAGTTACAGAAGGAAAGACACCCCGCGTTATTGAAAATGCTGAAGGGGGTCGTACTACACCTTCTATTGTTGCTTTTACTAAGGAGGGTGAATTATTAGTCGGTTTACCCGCCAAACGTCAGGTATGTAATTAAAAGTCAAATGGAATATTTGTAATTATAATGACTTCCGATATAATTATAGAAAGAGAAGGATAAAAAATTTTTTCAATAAAGTGTCTTGATCATATTCCCTTTTTTTATACTTTTAATTTTTTTAATTTATAACTTTTGTGATATGTGATACAAAGCTGTGTACCGATTTTCGCATATAAAAATTATACTCACTTTAGTTATAATTTATAGGCTGTTGTAAATCCCGAGAATACATTCTTTGCTACAAAACGATTGATTGGTCGACGATTCAAAGATTCCGAAGTGCAACAAGATTTAAACCACGTTTCATATAAAATTGTTGAACATACTAATGGTGATGCGTGGTTAGAATCTCGCGGTAAAAAATATAGCCCAGCACAAATTGGTGCTTTTGTCGTTGGCAAAATGAAAGAAACTGCAGGTAACTCTACACTCACCTAAGAGTTTTTTTACAATTATCTAGCGAACTTCTAAATTAACGAGTATTATTTTTTAATACTAAATTTTAAAGAGGCTTATTTGGGAAAGCCCGTAAAGAATGCAGGTACAATTTAAATTATTGTCACTTTTCATAAGATTTATTAGTATTAACATAATTAAGCCCTATTTTTCTTTAAAAAAAGTAATCACCGTTCCTGCATATTTCAATGATTCTCAACGTCAAGCTACCAAGGACGCTGGCCAAATTGCAGGTCTTAATGTATTGCGTGTGATCAATGAACCCACCGCTGCTGCACTTGCTTATGGCTTAGATAAAGTTGGTGATAAAGTAATTGCAGTTTATGATTTAGGTGGTGGTACATTTGATATCAGTATATTGGAAATCCAGAAGGGAGTTTTTGAAGTGAAATCAACGAATGGAAATACCCATTTAGGTGGTGAAGATTTTGATAGTGCATTGGTTAAATATTTGGTTGATACGTTCAAAAAAGAGGTATGAACCAGTCGAATTTAATATAACTTGCATTAATTTATATTTTAATTGAATATTAAATAAACTAAAACTACATATTGACTTAAAAGCAAGGAGTAGATATATCACAAGATAGAATTGCTATTCAGCGAATTCGCGAAGCAGCAGAAAAAGCTAAAATTGAACTTTCATCTACTATACAGGTAATTAATCAAATCATAATTAGCAAATTGCTAAGCAATTAATAAAATACTAGAATAAAATACTTATTCAAAGCATTTGATATTAGACGGATATAAATCTTCCGTTTATTACTGCTGATGCTACTGGGCCAAAACACATTAACATGAAGCTTACTCGTTCTACTTATGAATCTCTTACGAAAGAGCTTATTGATAAAACTATTGAACCTTGTAAACTTGCTCTGAAAGATGCTAATATTGAAACCAAAAACATCAATGAAGTTATATTAGTCGGTGGTATGACACGAACGCCAAAGGTTGTCGAAACGGTAAAAGCATTATTCGGCCGTGAACCATCAAAGAGCGTTAATCCTGACGAGGCCGTTTCTATCGGAGCTGCAATTCAAGTAAATTTATACTAATTAGTATCTCCATTATTCTAAATTTTTAACAAATTTCATATTTGTGATTTCTAAGGGCGGTGTACTTGCCGGAGAAGTTACGGATATATTATTATTAGACGTAACACCGTTATCACTTGGTATTGAAACTCTCGGTGGAGTTTTCTCTCGCCTAATTAACCGAAATACAACAATCCCTACCAAGAAATCGCAAGTATTTTCAACCGCTGTAGATGGACAAACGAGTGTCGAAATTAAAGTTTGTCAAGGCGAAAGAGAAATGATCCGTGATAATAAGTTACTTGGGAACTTCCAATTAAGGGGAATTCTTCCAGCTCCTAAAGGAGTACCCCAAATTGAGGTTACGTTTGATATTGATGCTGATGGTATATTAAATGTTTCTGCTCGAGATAAAGCTACAGGCAAAGATCAATCTAGTAAGTTAAAATAAAATTTTATCTGTTATTACTACTCTTTCACCCAAACTGATTAATTTTGTAACTATCAAAGTTACTATTGCTGCTTCTTCTGGTTTACATAAGGATGAAATTGAAAGAATGATTCTTGAATCTGAACGGTTTGCTGATGCAGATCGAGAGAAGAGAGAAGTTATTGAAGCATCAAACCATGCAGATTCCGTAATTCATGAAACTGAGAAGAATATAGAAGAATATAAAGACCAACTGGATCAAACAGAATCTGAAAATATCAAATCACAGATTCAATCATTAAAAGAGATTGTAGCTAAAGCACAAACCGGCGAAAGCACTCTTAAAGCAGATGAAATTAAATCTAAAGTTGGTGAATTGCAAATAGCAAGTCTAAAATTATTTGAAATGGTGTATAAAAAGGTGAGAAAATTTTTTTTTTACATGTATTTGTGTTCCTATCTTTAATGTACTAATATTTGCATGATTTTTTTTTTTTTTAAAAAAAAAAAAAAAATAGCGCGAAGCCGAAAATCGTGGAAATAGCAGCAATGAAAATGGTGGTGCAAATGAAGCTGAATATCGTGATGTTAAGGGAGACAATAAAGAATAAATATACCGGAGCTTACCTCTTAGTTAATAAAAAGGAACATTGTAATAAATTATTATAATTCAGTGACAC
Organism: Rhizophagus clarus; assembly: GCA_015698045.1. Classification (NCBI taxonomy): domain Eukaryota; kingdom Fungi; phylum Glomeromycota; class Glomeromycetes; order Glomerales; family Glomeraceae; genus Rhizophagus; species Rhizophagus clarus. Next base: position 120,293 of record BLAL01000167.1, read on the forward strand.
AAAACCATTATCGTTACTAAAATTCAAATTCATTAATAGTGAGACTTACAGATCCTGGAAACTTATATATGAAGTTCAAGATAAACTCAAGAGTAAATTAATGAGCCAAATCTTAAAGATCTTACTATAATTAGATAAATTATGGCTATAAAAAGAAATGTTATATTACATTATTCTGTAAAATTTCCTGAAATTTTATATATAAGTTTTGGACTCTGTTTATACATATTTAAATACAAGATTTTTATCAGTTTATTAATAATAAGGCCTTTTTATATTAAATATCTTATTATTCTTTTTTTGTTTAATCACAAAATCTCAAATCCCAAATTTATTAAAACTTCAAACTGTTGCTAAAATCTAAAAACAATGCTGAAATTCCAAATTATTACTGAAATACAACTCTAAAATTTAATTTGGGATTTTGGCAAGAATTTTGGCAATTTGATATACCAAAATATTTTGGTATCCAACTCTAACAGACTTTCAAAAAAGAAAATTTCTTTGCCAATCACTTGGTAAAAAAAGAGTTTTTGTTAAATAAGTCAAAAATGATATTCAAAATCATCTTTACCATTTTAAGTAAACTTGTTAAGAAGGCAAAAATACATTTATTATAATATTTTTAAAAAGATATATATTATAAACTTTCTTATAATTTTTTTTTTAAGGTTGTTACAAATACATTTATTTAAATTATAGTAATATTTTAAGGGAAGCATGTAGTCATGTGATTTGTATTATAAAAGTGATTGACACAAAAATTTTTGTACAGTCTAATATTTTTACATCTAAGTATAATATTGTGAAAGTTGTTAAATATTAAAGAAAGAGTTAATTTCTTACTCTTTAATATCTAGAAATTTATAAGGTAAAATTTTTATTTAGTCTTAAGTATTATATTTTAAAGAAAATATTAAAAAAAATTCCAAAAAAGTTTAGAATCACTTAATGAAAGTTTCAAATCTCTTTATGAAACTTTCAATAATAAAAACAGACTTTTTTAATAAAACTTTATATTAAAATTTTGAATATAGTGTATATAATATAGTTCTTTAATAATCTTTACATATTTTTCTCTTGTAAAAATGCATAATTATTTTGAAATTTTTTTTACAAATATTTTAATTTTTTGCATTACGATAGTTATATTAAAAATCATGTGACTACATGTTCCCTTTAAATTTAATCTAATTAGTAATTAAAGATATAAAATTATTATTATATTATAGTAATTTTTTATAAAAATTATATATATAATAATAATAACTTGATTTATAATTTAAAATATAATTTAAATTTAATTAGTTTAAATTATATATAAATATTATACAAATATATTATATATGAAATCAAAATTGGTTAATTTTGACCTCTGAAATAGTCAAAATGGTTAAAATGATTTTAATCTAAGCCCCTCCAAAAGTCAAAATGGCCAAAATTATGTCATAGTCATGTGATTTTTATAGTAAATAATAATAATAAAATTCAAAGTTAACGATCTCTGCATCTAGTAATCTGATATTTATGATCTTTACATGATTGGATTTAGCTCATAGAGAGGATTTCAATGATATGTGTTGTATATTTATAGCATCAATATTGACAGAGTTATTCATGTTTAAAATTTGGTATTAAATAGTCTTATTACTCTTATAATAGGACCCCAGACATTACTGATACAACTCATAATCATAAAAAAGAGCAAATTGATGTGAAATTTGGAAGCTAAAAAACATGTTTTTTGCTATTTTCTCGTCAATTAGTAATCCAAATTGGATGAGCATTTTTTTAAAATGTAGCTCTCAATAAGATCTACAAAATAAAAAAAAGTTTATCAAAATTGGTTGAATAGATGGCGAGATATCCTTAAAAAACTAAAAGAGCAAATTGGCTTAATTTTGAGAAAAACGGGTAAAAAAAATGTGAGTTATTTTAGTAATGTTCAGGGTCCTCTTATAATAAACAATAATAATAAAATTTAAAGTTAATAATCTTTGCATCTAATGATCCAATTTTATGATCTTAACGTGATTGGATTTAGCTCATTGGGAGAATTCTAATGATATGTGTTGCATATTTGTAGCATTAATATTAACAGAGTTATTCACGTTTAAAATTTTGTATTAAATTATAATTATAAAAATCATATAATTTTGACTATTTTGATTTTAATTTTGACTTTTGACCTTTTCAAGTCAAAATATTTTGACTTTTGAGTTTTAATTTCAACTTCATGTATAAATCTGAATCAACTCGTAAGTTGAATCAAATCAAGTCAAGTTTGATTCAAAGATTTTTTCATCATGTGATGATAATTCAAGTTACAAGTCAATCCCAATTTGAGTTGATTCCAAATTTAAATTAAATTTGATTTAACTTGGATTGACTTGGGTTGAATAAAATCTGCAATACCATTGCAGATTTTAATATTTTATTAATAAAAAAATGCATTTTTATTAGTATAAAAAATGAGGTTTACTATTTACCACCACTAGTAGTGAGCATTAGTATCACGTGATTTTATTGTAATTTTATAATTCTGGCCAAAATTAAGTGATCTATATAAAAAATATCCTTTTTTAGAATTTAATATTACACAAATTTTCAGGTAAAGTAATTTCCAAAAATGGAGAAAAATTTTTTGTGAAATGGGTATCACCTAAAACAGATATTCTATGTATTACAAAGTTTCAATATGGTAATTTTAATATTCTGGCTGGAATTATGAAAAATAGTGATATGACAAATAATATGTAATAAATAGAATTTTTAGCATGAAAAAAATTCTAAGTTCTTAAAATACTTATAAAAAAATGAAGAAGGAAGGGGTGTGATATGGGTGACAAATAAAATCACGTGACACTGATGCTAATCACCAGTGGTGATACGTAATAATTTTCAATAAAAATAACAAATTAGCCAGATAATTTGATAGCTACTCTATGAAAAGTAATTGTACTTAAAATATACTCAAATTATTATTAAAATATATTTAAAATAAGTATCAATTTTAATTTATGATATACTTATAATATACTTTAAATACACTTAATATAATCTTAAAATGTACTTTAAATGTATTTGTTTTTTGCCCAAATATTTAAATTATATTTAAATTGAATTTTAAGTATAATTTAAATGTATTTTTTACATAATTAAAATATACTTAAATTTTAGTTTAAGTATATTTTAAGTATATAAAAAACATACTTATATAGTACTTATTTTTAATTTAAGTATAATTTAAGAATATTTTAAATATGTAAAAAATACATTTAAATTATACTTAAAATTTATTTTAAGTGCAATTTAAGTATTTGGGTAAAAAACAAATACTGTACATTTAAAATACATTTTAAGATTATTTTAAGTGCATTTAAAATATATTATAAGTATATCGTAAATTAAAATTAATACTTATTTTAAGTATATTTTAACAACAATTTAAGTATATTTTAAGTACAATTACTTTTTGTAGGACTATTAAATAACTTATCAAATTATCTGGTCAGTTTAATATTTATTATTAATACCATTTAAAAATATTGTAAAAATGTTATTATATTGGTAAATTATTTTAAAAAACATTTTGTAATGTTTTATTTATTAAATTATTAAAAAAAAATAGTTAGTAACATTTTTTTATTAATACAATTAAAAAATATTGCAAAAAACATTTTTTTTGTTAATTCATATATCAAAAATGTTTTGCAACAATTTTGTTAATATCATCAAAAACATTGTAAAAATATTTTTTTGTTAAGTTAAATTGCTAAAAAAATGGTTCATAACATTTTTTTTATTAACCTAATTAAAAAATATTGAAAAAAATATTTTTATTCATTATTTTATATATAAAAAAACCATTTTGCAATGTTTTTATTAATACAATTAAAAAATGTTGCAAAAAACATTTTTTTTGTTAATTCATATGTCAAAAATGTTTTGCAACAGTTTTTGTTAATATCATTAAAAAATATTGTGAAAATGTTTTTTTTATTAAATTAAATTGCTAAAAAAAATACTTTTGCAATATTTTTTTTATTAATCTAATTAAAAAATGTTAAGAAAAACATTCGTTATTTTATGTGTAAAAAAAATGTTTCATAATATTTTTTATTAATGCAATTAAAAATATTGTAAAACCATTTTTTCTTGTTAAATTATTAACAAAATATTTTGCAACATTTTTTTAACAATACAATTAAAAAACATTGCAAAAAATATTTTTTTTTATTAATTCATAGTAAAAATATTGTGTTTTTGTTAAGTTAAATTACTAAAAAAATGGCTCACAACATTTTTTTATTAATCTAATTAAAAATCGTTAAGAAAAACATTTTTATTTTGCTATTTTATGTGTAAAAAAATGTTTCACAACGTTTTTTATTAATGTAATTAAAAAACACTTTGAAACTGTTTTTTCTTGTTAAATTGTTAAAAAAAAGTTTTGCAACGTTTTTTTAATAATACAATTAAAAAATATTACAAAAAAACTTTCTTTTTTTTGTTAATTTATAGAAAAAATGTTGTGCAACATTTTTGTTAACATTGTCAAAAAATGTTGCAAAAATATTTTTTTGCTAAGTTAAATTGCTAAAAAAAAATGTTTCATAATATTTTTTTTATTAATCTAATTAAAAAATGTTGTGAAACTGTTTTTTTTTATTAAATTGTTAAAAAAAAACATTTTGCAACATTTTTTTAATAATACAATTAAAAAACATTGCAAAAAAATATTTTAATTTTTCATTAATTTATAACAAAAATTTTGCATTTTTGTTAAGTTAAATGGCTAAAAAAAAATATTTCACAACATTTTTTTATTAATCTAATTAAAAAATGTTGAAAAAAATGTTTTTTATTTTATTATTTTATGTATAAAAAAAATATTGTGCAATGTTTTTATTAATGTAATTAAAAAATGTTGCAAAACTGTTTTTTCTTATTAAATTGTTAAAAAAAACATTTCATGACATTTTTTTAACAATATAATTAAAAAATATTGCAAAAAACTTTCTTTATTTTGTTAATTCATGGCAAAAATGTTATGCAATATTTTTGTTAACATTGTCAGGAAGAAAGCATCCATTACCAATACCATGCTATTTTTCTGACAATAAATATTTAAGGACATGTTAGATGGTTATACTAACATTCTGGTAATGTATTATTATATTCCTCATTAGACGATCACGCTAATGGCATTAATTTAACATATTAGAAATAAATAACTAAAAACAGTACTCTCAAACATCAATTAAAATGCAATTTCTTTCCATTAGTTAAATATAATATTTATTAATTTTTATTTATATATGAGCAAAAACTAAGCTAAGGGTTTCCTTTTGATTACAGCAGGTTATATTTATAATATTTTCTATTCTAATGGATTAATAAGTTATATAAATGTTTAATTTCTATTATAATAGATTAATTTGTTATATAAATGTTTAATATTCTATTCTACATTTTATAATGTTTAATTGGCTTTAATTTTAATATCAATACATGTAATTAAAAATTAATTTTTAAATGATGCGTTATTTTTGTGAGCCACTGTATGTAGTGATATGCGTTAGAAGTTTGGAAGCTATTGGAATCTTCCAATTCTTCCAATTTTAAGCCAGGGCCGATGATATTTTGCATTTCACAGAATTTCACATAACTCACAAAATTATGTGATAAACACATTTATTACTTCTAATCCCCGCATAATATCACAAAATTCTCAGGAGTTTTAATATAAATCACAAAAAAAAATTTTTCAATAATCGATCCTATTTTTTTTAAAAAAAATGACATTTAGTAAATGTATTAAAACTAATAAAGCTAATGCTATAACTGTTTATACAAGAGTTAATGAACACCCAGATGTTTTTCGTGTTAAGAGTGGTCTTTTATTTTGTAACTATTGTGACCTTATTGTAGAATGAAGACATAAGTCAATAGTAGATTCTCATTGTTTAGGAAAAAAGCACTTAGTGCAAAAAAAAATCTATGAAGACAACCAAAGCAAAAAAAATCAGAAAACCTTGGAGACTACTTTACTTGCAGCTGATTCTAAAAGAGAAGTTTAGAAGAATTAATTAAAGCATTTGCAAGTGCCAATATTCCAATAGAAAAAATTAATCCCCTCCTTCCTTTCTTTAAAAAATATCTTAAAGAAGGAGGTGCAATTCCTCAAGCCCCAACTTTACGTCAATTGTATTTACCTTCTGTCTTTAAAAATTATGCAAAAACCCTCCTTTTAATTTTTAATTCAAAGCCTGTTTGTATCATAATGGATGAGCTTAGTGATGATTGTGCACGTAGTGTTGTCAATACACTTTTTACTTATCGTCAAGATACAAAACTGGTTTCTGTTGATTTTTTAAAACATGTTAATAACACAACTATTGGACAAACACTCCTTCCCATTTTACATTCCTACAATATATCTCTTAATATTCTGCGTCTATTTCTTACTGATTCAGCCGCATATATGAAAAAGTGTTTTTGCGAAGTTTTAAAGCCAGTTATACCTCAGCTAATTCATGTACCATGTCCAGCACATATATTAAATCTTATTGGGTAGGAAATTTTAGTTGAAAGCAAATTAATTGAGCATCAGTGAATTATTATAATAATTAATTTTAATTAATTAGAGAAACCTAAAGAGAATTACCCCAATTTTTACTATTAAAGACCTTTTTAGCTAAAATCAAAGAAGCATTTGTCAAATCACCTGCATGAAGAAACTGTTATATAACCCACCTTAAAATGAATGGCATTTGTTTTCCTCACAAAATTTCACTTCCAAATCAAACTAGATGGAATAGTTGGTTCCAAATAGTTTTTTATGCAAAAGTTCACATTCAACACTGGGCTAATTTTTTTAGGCGTGAGTATGAAGAAAAATTACAAAATGAAATGATAAAAACTATCCATACAACATTACAAAATTTACGAGATGTTGGTGTTATTACAATTTATATTTACTTTATTTCAATCTATGCCAAAGAATTTGTACAAGACTTGGATTTTTTTCAGCAACAAAACAAACCAGTCTTTCCTTTTGTTGAAGGTCGATTACAGCAACTTACAGCATTTATCAAGTCAAATACTACTGCACTTTATTTTGGTCCTGAGATTAAAAATATAATTCGTCAACATTTGTTTAATCCTGATGATTTTTATCCAATATTTCGTCAAGCTTTTCAAGTAGCATATAACAAGTTTTCAGCTTACATTCCCAATCATCCTGCACGTTCACTTTTTTATGCATGTCAAGTTTTTAATCCACAATATATTCATTTAGGAGATATTCAAAGAAAGGATATTCGTCATTATTCAGTAATTATGGAACTTGATAATCCTTCTGATAGTTTATTATATGAATGGTCAATATATTATGGGCTTACTGGGTTGGAATTTAATGAAAATTTGGACGAAACTAACTTAGATAATTATTGGAAAAATTTGTCAGTTCATTTACCAATTCTTTCTAACATCGCCTTAGACTACATTTGGTTACCAATCTTAAGCTGTGCAGTGAAACGTAGTTTTTCTTTATATAATTCACTTTTAGATTCTAATCGTCAAAATTTATCTGAGGAATTATTAAAACAACTTAATATGTTGTATTTTAATTGATTAAATTTTTACAAATTTTGTAAATATTATAAATAAAAAATTTTTTTTACACATAAATTCACACATTTTATTAAAATACGTCGTAAAATTACACATAATTGACAAAAATTTAGTATCATCGCAGATCACAAAATTTTTTTTTATCACACACAAAATTTACCTTTTATCACCGCAAAAAATCATCAGCCCTGTTCTAAGTCTTTCAACGCCAATAGATTTCTATTGGAAGATTGGAAGCACTTTAATTATGTGACATATTTAATTTATTCAATAGAATTAAATCATATGATTTATTATTTATTGCATGTTTATTTATTTAAACTTTACACACTTAAATTTATTCATTTAATATTAAGTAATTAGAAATATTAATAACAGAACTAAATAAAATTTTAAGTTTCCATTTTGCTCTTATATCAATTGCTGGATGTTGGTATTCTGTCAAAAAGTCACCCCTCAAATTTCCTGGATTGTCTCTTAAGGCTTCTTCTTCTTCCATCTGAGATACTTCTTCTTCTATTAACATTGATTTCCATTCAGCAAGTTCACTTTTTCAACATTCAGACGTGATAATATTATCTTCATCTCCAATAATTTCATCAAAATCATCATCATTATTTGCAGGATTTTGTTGTAAATTATCATCAACTGGTTTAGCATTTAAATCAAGAAATTTTATTTTATTTTTTTGCAATTCTTTTTTTCTGAATGAAAAATTGATAGATGCGTGAAGTTTACTCATTGATAAAACTTTGTCATTCTAAAAAATTAATAAATCAGTAAATTTAAAATAACTAAATAACTATAATTTAAATTTTAATAATTAGGACTTACATTCAATCGATTACAATGATTTGTATGCAAAAAACCTATAGAAGACCACATGCGTTCTACTGAGACAGCGTTTACACAGATTCTAAAAATTCTTAAAGCAATACTAGCTAATTCTTTATAATTCTCTTCAACATACTTCCAGAACTTAAATACATCATCGCCAAATTGATTAAAAGTTTTATTATTAAATGGTTCAATTTTTTGACGATAATCTTCAAAATCCAATAATAAACAGGTTGGTCTTTTCTAAAACCATGCTTTGTAATAATATGTTAAATAGCAGTCCAATATGGTAAAGGTTAAATTTTTAATTCCAGAATTAAAGTATGCAAACTGATATTTTGAGTGGAGCATAAAAGAGAGTAATAATAATAGCTGCTCCCATTAATACCACCGTTTTTCTAGTCGTTCTATCATTTTTCCTCCTAACTCAACATTTAAATATTGATTCCAAAATTGAATAAAGTATCCTAAAGCATGAAGCAATTCAAAAAGATGTGCTTTGTCACTTTGAAACTTATTTAAAACACCACAATAAGGTAATAAAATTTCTTGTAAAACTTCTATTGTATTTCACCAATTATTATCAAGAAGAATTTTACAAATGTCTTTGTTTAAATAAATTTTATTGGTATTATTTGATGTAGAAGTACTTGCTTCTACTGGAGCAGATTGTGGACGTATATACTGAATTGCTAAATTCTAAAAAATATTATTAATAAATTAAATAAATCAAATAGTAATAATTTAAGAAATTTATATTTACTCGTAAAGCCTATTTAGATCAAACCAAACTTTTAAAACAATAGTAATGACTGTTCCACCTAGTTTCACATGGAATTATAATTGAATAATATTTTTTATACAATTCTTTTTATATATCTCATAATTTATCAATAAAATAACTATTATTTCCACTTTTAAAATATGCCGCTACTGTGATTGCTTTAGATGATGCATTTTTTAAGAAAGGCAATTCTTTAAAAATATCACAGATTGCCAACTGACATTAATGGGCAAAACAGGGTAAAAAAACCATGTGAGGATATTCTAACCAAAGGCATCGTCTATTATATAAATTTAAAACAAAATATTATTTATTTTCAGTAGTGATATTTATAATAAAATGCATTATAGTTTTATTTAATTCTTACTGAGCTTCAGCATAAGCTGCTGCACTATCAGAAATTATAGCAATTACTTTTGCATCTAAGTTATCTTATGCATCTTTAATTAAACCCTTAATTTTAGATATTATTTCAATCATATGTTCTCTTTCACTGCTAATATCTGATGCCTTCCATATTAAAATTTCATCTGAAGATGTAATAAACAATGCTCCAAATATATGCTGATTTAAAATATTCTTCCATCCATCAAATGCTAATATTACACTAATTTTATCATTACTTAATTTTTCATTTTGTAATTCATCTAAACTTTTATTTTATCTTTTAATATATGATTTGATAACACTTTTCATCCTGATAATATTAAATGTGGATTTAAAAACTCAAATAAATCCAGTGTTACTTGATTTTCAATCCATTGAAATGGAAATCCATTCGATACTGTTATTTTTAATAAAAGACGTTCAAATATGGGTTGTTCTTTTTTGTAGGCATCTGAACAAGAATATTTCCCAAAATATTATTACCAGTTTTAACTAGATGAAGATGGCATTTGGATGATGATGTTGATGTTGAAACAAAGGATCAGGTTGAAGATATTCTCCTTCTATTGTTTTAAAAAATACAGTATTAAGATTACTTTGCATAGATTCTAAGTATCTTAACACTTTTTCTCTTTCAATCTTACCAGAGTCTGAATCTGCTCTTAAATGTTTGTTCTTTTTAATTTCTTCATTTTCATTATCCGTCAGATTAATAATAGCATCCATTTCTTCCTGACTACCAATTTTTTCTTTAAATATTTACAATTTTTTAAATAATTTTTTACTTGTGACTTTTTATTTGTAAATGTGAGCTTTGAAAGTTTACTTTCTTCCAAATTTTCTTAACATGCAAGACAAACAGCATAATTATTCCAACTATTTTGTTTATCAAGTACTTTTATATATTATATTAAACAATGGTTTTTAGGTTTATTTTTTCTTTTAGTACTTATTTTAGATAAAAGTGAAAATAAAGAATAATGAGAATGAAAAAAAAATTTATTTTATTTAAAAAAAAATTTTTCATTATACAAGATTATCTTAAAGATTGGAAGCATTGGAAGCGGTATTGATCTTCCAATAGCCAATTCCAATAGTATAAAAATTTGATTGGAAGCTTCCAATGCACATGACCTATTGGAAGATCAAAATCTTTCAATACTTCCAAATCTTCTAACGTGCCTTCCAATTCTAACGAAAAGTCATTAGAAGCCTTCCAAGCACATCACTGACTGTATGTGTCATTAGGACCCCAAACAATATATATATAGGTCAGATAAAAATTTTAAAATTTACTATGATCAATAAGCAAATTATTTTAAGTTCTACTAAGCAAACTCTTATTATAACCTTTGAATTTTTATTCTGCTAAGCAATTTTTTTTCTGACATATATAACTTTATTTAAGTATAAAAAAATAATTTAATTACAATAAATATATATATAGTAATAGTAAATATATCATTGTGAAAAAAAATTGTAAAATTTATTCACTAAATATTAATAAATTAATAATATAAAATGATATACCAACTTCGAAATTTTTAATTTTAATTAATATTAATATACTTTACTAAAAATACTATTTTTTTTTGAATTAATTTTATAATAATTATAAGATACTTTTATTATATTGAAATAATTTTGTAAAACTTGAATTTATTTTAATATTATTTTATAAGGGTTTACAAATATAATTTAAAAATATAAATGAAATACTATACATGAAATATTTTTATAATAATTTTGTAATAATGAAATTATTTTGCATTTATTCAAATATTATTATAAAATAGATTGTAAATATAGTTTAGAAATATAAATAAAGACTATTTCTATTTGTACACTAGTGTATTTGTACACGGGTTATGTGATCAGTATGAAATTTCCTTTTATGGAAATATTGTTATACAAAATTCCAATTACGGTTATTTTGAAAAATAAGAAAAAAATTTTTTGTGGAATGAGTATCGCCTAAAAAGGAAGGTCCATATCGTACAATAGCCTAATATGGTAATTTTTAAAATTCTGGCTGGAATTATAAAAATTATGGGTGTGACATATAATATGTGACAAATAGGATTTTTAACATGAAAAAATTCTCAGTTTCTGAAATATTTATAGAAAAATGAAAAAGGGAGGGTGTGACACAGGGTGATAAATAATAGTCACATGATCCAGGTTTCGCATACTAGTGTGAATTAAGAAATTTTCATAAATAAAATATTATATATAAAATATTTCTGCAATAATGAAATTATTCTGCATTTATTCAAATATTATTATGAAATAGTTTGTAAATATGATTTAGAAATATAAATAAAATATTATATATAAAATATCTCTGCAATAATGAAATTATTTTGCATTTATTCAAATATTATTATGAAATAGTTTGTAAATATAGTTTAGAAATATAAATAAAATATTACATATAAAATATCTCTGCAATAATGAAATTATTTTGCATTTATTCAAATATTATTATGAAATAGTTTGTAAATATAACTTAGAAATATAAATACAATACTATATATAAAACATTTTTGTAATAATGAAATTATTTTGCATTTATTTAAATATTATTATGAAATAGTTTATGGATATAGCTTAGAAATATAGATGAAATACTACATATTTAATTTAATATATTATAATAAAACAACTTAAATTCTTAGAAATATAAATATAATAATCATTATGAAATGACTTGAAAATATAAATGTCTTTATGAAATAACTCAGAAATATAATATTATTATGAAATAATTTAAAAATATAGATTTTATAATTATACTAAACCTTACTATTAAAGACTCCCTCTTTTTGTCACCATAAATAGGCGGAGGGAACAGCAATAGCTCTCCCCCTATAGGCACTATTGGACCTCTACCTGTTTACAGAGAAGGGGCTTTTCATAAGGTTAAACAGATATTGTATGTACAATACATATGTACCATATGTACATATGTTCATCTGTAACTTAGCACAACTATAACAAATTATCATATCCACCGATTTTTAGAATTAACAAAATTAGCCTAAATTAAGGAATTTGATGATAATTAGATAAAAATTAAGTTAAATAAGTTTTACAAAAAGGATCACTCTTGTGCTACATGATCATATGACACAAATATCGAGAAATTACTTCAATAAAAGTAGCATTAAAAAATTTTTTTCTTTTGTAAACTCCATATTAAACTCCCCATCAACTTCCCCATCAAACTTTTCCACCAGTTTTTACATTATGTAAGTTGAGAATTTTGGCAAGTATATTAGTAGTTATTTTACTTTAAATATAACTTGAAGCTATTTTTTTATTTTTTTTCAATAGTTTATAAAAAAAAATTTATTTAGGCAGCAAAATTATTCAAAAATAATCTTTCAATAAATAAATAATTCTAAGATTAATAAAGATGTTTTAGTGAATTTAAATTATATATTGATTAGTTTATTTAGTTAAAATCTATTTGATATTCGTTATTAATTATTTTTCAATCAATTTTTTTTCGTTAAATCATTATTCTGGTGCTTATTCTTACTTTTTTTTTAAATAAACTAATTTTATAATATTTTTATTTCTTTTTTTAGAAATTTCTTCTACTGGTTTCAGGTTAAAGAAGTAAATTTTTTTGGAAAAGGTCTTAAAAGTTTTTTTAAGTATTTTTTGGCTTATTTTTTCTTATGTAGGGACAGTTTTGATCGATTTTAATCGGTACTGCATCACATAATTGATGATTGGCAAATTCCTCAAATCGGCGCATATGTAATAAAAAAATTAATAATAAATTATAATAAGAAAAAAAAATAAATTAAATTATAATAAATATGTAATAAATTATAATAAGAAAAAAAATTAAATTAAAAAAATTAGTTATGTAATAAATTATAATAAGGAAATAAAATATAATAAAAAAATTAAATTAAAAAATTAAAAAATTTCGGGAAAGAGCCCCTATTTATATTTAACTCGATATCACACGTATCATGTAATCAACATTAATTTAATGAATTAAGTTTTGAGTCGCTTTAGCCGCAAATATAGAAGTTTAAAAAAGATCTGCTAAATCTTTTTAACTTTTTTTTTTAACTATCCTTTTTTTCTTTATTCCCTTTCCTTTATTCTTTCTTCATTTTTTTCGCACTTTCCTTTCCTTTATATTTTCGCTTTCCCTTATCCCCTTTCCCTTGTTTTCTGATTATCTGGTCCTTTTTCCCCTTTCCTCTTAATTTTTCCACGCTTTTTCAAGTAGATTTTGGTAAGGAAGAGAGATTTTTTTGAATTTATTTCTTAAAGAAACGTTTTACTAATAATTTCCTTTGCTTTTTTCGTTCTTTTTAATTCTCTCTTTTATTCTTTTTATTCTCTCTTTTGGTCTTCTTAATTCCCTCTTCTGTTCTCTTCCTTCTTCTTGATTCCTCTTCATTCTTTTTCGTTCCTCTTAATTCCTTTTTGCTTCCCTTGATTCCATTTTCGATTCTCATAATTCCTTTTTTATTTCCCTTATAAAAGTTTTTATTTCTATTTTTATTTTTTTCCTAGACGACCAGGTTCTTAGACACATGAATTTCGGTCAGGTTTATTTTTTTTTTAGAAGTTATTTTTTAACAAAATGTTTACTAATATTTCTACTATTTTAATTTTTTTACTAGACGACCAGGGTTTTTAGACTTTAGATGCGTAAAAATTTGGTAGGTAAAATCTGATTTTTACTTTTTTTAATTTTTAACGAAACAGTTTGCTAATAACGTTTCAATTTTAACTTCTTTTTTAAGTGATCTGCACTTTGAACGTGTTAAATTTTAGTAAGAAAATCCAAAAAAGTTTTTTTTTTTGAATTTAATTTTTAAATGAAATGTTTTACTAACGTTTCAATATCCATTTTTATTTTACTTTCTAAACAGCTAGAACTTTACAGATGCGTAGAATTTTGGTATAGAAATTGGTCAAATCAAATTTTGGACACATAGAATTTCAGTAAGGAATTCTGAAATTGTTTATTTTTTAAAATTAATTTTTAATGAAACGCTTTACTAACGCTAACGTTTATATTTTTATTTTTATTTCTTTCTAAACAACTAAGTTTTTGGCATACATAATTTTGGTAAGGAAATCCGAAAACTTTTTTTTTAGATTTATTTTCAATGAAACGTTTTACTAACATTTCAGTTTATTCTCTTTTTTAGACGATTGGGTCTTTTGTCGAGTAGATTTTTGGTAGAGGATTCTGGAAATATATTTTTTTTCTAAAATTATTTAATCTCTTAGCGATTGGACGCGTATAATTTGGTAAGAGAGAAATATATGTCTTTTTATTATTACTTTTAATAACAACAAAACGTTTATTAACAATTTCAGTTTTATTTTTTTTAGATGGTTTTACAACACGTGGATTTTGGTGACAGATTTAATTTAATAAAACATGATGGTGTAGACTACTAAGCAAAACTTCTTTATGATTTTTGTATTATGTTAAAGACCAGAAGCCTGGCATATCATAAACGTGATGTTTGCTTGATCTTTCTCAAATCACAAAGATCAAAGAATATGATGGAATAATAGACAGATGGGTGACGAAGGAGCTGAAGAATGATTTAACAAATCATGATGCGTGAGTAAATAAGGGTCAGTTCTGATTTTGAAGTACCGGACATTAGATAAGTTTCCAAAATTTTATTATTTTAACGAACTTTACTAAAAGTTCCTTTTTTTATTTTATAGATGGCCACCTTGCTTAATAAAATATTTTGACATTTTTCTTTATAGACGGGTATCGCGTAAAAAGTTCAGTTGGTAAGGTTTTTTAATTTTATAAATTCTTAAAATGAAACGATCATTAACATTTCATTTATTCTTTTTTTGTAGGCAACTAGTTCTTTGAGACATTAGGTGCGCAAAAAATTCGATATAAAAATTATATATACATATTTTTCTTATTACCTTTAATGAAATGTTCTTTTTAGGGGATACTGGTGAGTTTTGCTGCTAATTTTATTTTATTTTTTAATATGTTTTTTAAAGTTTCTTTATATTTCTTTTTTTTTGTAGATATTTCTAATTCGATACTGGAATGTGTGATAGAACAACATGATAGTTGTAGGTAGTTTGTTTCGCAAAACTTAATATGTTATTTTGTTTGTTTTTTTTCCAAATAGAAACGCTAAATTCCATTTCTCTTTGTGTAGGCTTCGGACTTTAAGTGAGTAGAGAAAGTGAAAATGGTAAGTTTTGTAATGTCCCTTAATTTCATTATAATAAAAAGATTAACCGACGTTACTTTTACTTCTTTTGTAGGTTCTGGTATTGGATTCGTCTTTGGTGAGTTACTGGGACTCAGACTTTAATATTATTTCATTTATGAACATTTTATTAACGTTTCTTTTTGCTCTTTTCAGTTATAAGTTATTCGAGTTACCCATTGTTATCTGTTCGGGATATAGAAATGGTAAGTTCTGAGACACTTATTTTTTTGTTTTTATTATTAAAAGAAATGATATTAACATGAAACTTTTTTATTATTATTAAAAAAAAATGATTTTTAACATTTCTTTCTTTATAGGTTTCAGAATATTTAGTCTGAGAAATTACAAATAGTAAGTTTCGTAATTTACAATTAATTGTTAAACTTGAAATGTTATTTTTTAATGCTTTTCTTATTCTTTTTGTAGATTTTGAATTTCAAATTTGGGATACTATGATATTGCTTAGTTTTGAACTTTGTCTTTAGTGATATATTTAATTTGAAATGTTTTATTTTTCAGCATTATCTGTTAATTAATGGTAGTAATGTTAGTGCAGATTTAATAGTTTATTTGTAATATTGTTATTTAGTAATATTAATGATTATTGATTGTTAATTTAAGATAATTATGAAATATATTTGTAATATGAATATAATCATTAAATGATAATATATTTATTGCAAAGTAAATACAATAACATTACAGATGATAATTAAAAATATTTTTGAATATTTTTGAAATGTTATTAAAATGCTTTCATAATGATAACAAATGTATTAAAAAAATATATCTGAAATAATTGACATTATATTGTAAAATCTTTCAAAATGGTTTACTTAAGTATTACAAAAATATAACAAAATAATCTAAATACTATTTCAAAAAAATAGCTATTTTTAGTAAAGTAATATTAATATACTATTGCTATTTTAAAAATAGTTTTAAAATTTTGAATTTTTTATAAATATTATTATATTTAGATTTATAAAATTAAAATATAAATTATTGCCAACCCTTCTGAACAACTTCTTAAAGTTAACAAGTTGATTTAAAATAAAAAAAATTACACTTTAAAATTAAAATTACTTAAATGATAAATAATTAAAAGTACAAATATTGGTCGCATTTCACGAATATTAATCCAATCATCCTAAAATTTTTATTGTAGGTAGATTCGACCTCGCTGAATAACTTTACTTAAGCAGAAAAAGGTGATTTCATTTGACTAAAGTGTGAAATCATGCTCCAAAGTTGCAAAACAGGTTTTCGCAAAAAAATTGATAATACAAAAATAGCCAATACTTCACAAGTATTAGTCCAATCATTATAAAAATTTATATGCAGATAGATTCGACATCACTGAACAACTTTTTAAACATAAAAAAGTAATTTCATTTGACTAAAGTGATGTTATTACATCCTAAAATTAAAAGAGAAAAAAAAAATTTTTTGGAGTTAGTACTGTTTAAAAAATATAATTATCTTCACAAATATTAGACTTAGAATCATAAAAATTGAAATACAAATACTTTTTATACTGCTGAACAATTTACTTAAATATAAAAGGTAATTTCATTTGTCTAAAATTCATTTTATATATGAGTAAAATTAGCAAACAAAAAATAAGAATATGAGAATATTATTATAAAAACAATTTTTTTTTATAAAAAAAAAATACAATATAAAGCTTGAAACTGGTACAAAAAATCTTAACTGGTTAAAAACTGGTTAAAAAGTACCTTAACCAGTTAATTAACCGGTTAATTAATCAGTTAATTAATCAGTTAATTTGTGATATAGTTAACCAGTTATTAACCGGTTAATAATATGTTTTTTTCAATTTATTGTATGGAACGGCTAGTAAATATTAAATATTTTATATAAAACATAAATTTATTTATTTTTAAAAAAAAATATATTATAATTATAATACATATAATGTTGCATTTTCACCTAAAATTCCCCTTGCATCAAAAAATACAAATAAACAATTTAAATAAATATCAATAAAAAAAAGATAATTTAATAATTGGTAATTCATTGGTATTCATAAAAATTATTTCTAAATTTTATAAATGATGTTAATTTGGTATTTGAAATTCAAATAGAATGTTTAATAATATTATTTACCTTATTAGCAAATTGTGTAAATATATCCATAAATTTTGCATTTCTTTTATGAACAATATTTCTTGAAAAATTTTGAGCTTAAGGATGTACGCTTGTTAGTCATATATTCCTAGCATCTGGAAAAAGGCGTTCACTAGGAATGGAAATGGCTGGGTTAATAAAAATTTTTATGCTAATATGAATATTATGGGAAATCTTTTTTATGTTTATTCCACCATTTATAAGGATTGTAAATATAATCTGGGTTTTCTGTAATATATTTGTTAAAATAATCAGAAAAATTATCATCTTCGGCAGTTCAGTCATAATTGTAATTTATAAAATAAAGATATTTATTTTTTAATGTCCTATTTAAACAAAAAAATTTATTGACTTAAAAAATGTTTAAATAAAATTATTGTTAAACAGTAAAAATTGCAAAAAAAATTCTTTGAGATGTTACATATTATTTATATATGGATTCTTTGCTAGGAAAATGACCTTCTGAGAACTTTTTACCAAAAATTGAGATTTTTATAGTTCTTTATTTTTCAAAGCTAATAGATTAAAATGAGCTTAACAATAAAATTTAGTTAAAAAATTTCTCAGAAGGTCATTTTCCTAGCAAAGAACCCATATGTATTTAACCGGTTAATGGATGTCTTAACCGATTAACCGTCTTAACCGGTTCCAAGCTCTAATACAATATTATGTTTATAAAATTAAAATATGTAAAATAATAGAAAAGAAGTATTAGTTTAAAAAAATTTTTTGTAAAAAATTTTTTTTGATATACATGTGAAATTAAAATTTTCTCTCTATATACAGTATATATGAAAATTTTTATTATACAAATAAGGGATTCTGCTACGCAAATATAATTACTGAACTGAAATAAAAATAAGTTTAGCTATGCATTTAAATATCTAATCAACTAAAAATTTTATATTAAAATAAGCAAATAAAAGTCTTACATAGGGTTTTTTTTTATATGATTATTAAGCAAACTTAAATCTAACATATTTATATATTGTTTGGGGTCCTGTGTCACTTCTCTTATAAAATTAAAATATGTAAAATACATTCAACTCCCTTTATAGTCACCTCTATTATAGTCACATTACCCTATATAGTCACCTTAATTGAGTGTCCCAAATTTTCATATATAAAAACTATCATTTATAGTCACAAACTACCTATAGTCACTATCACATCTTTTTTTAAAAATTTTATATACTGTATATGTGATTATAAAAAGATATTTATTAAAATATAATTATTCTATAATCTAATGATCAGATTTTAATGATCTTTAGCTCATTAGGTTCATCTTATTGAAAGGAATCAGATGGTAGTAATTTTATAATGATTGGATTAATATTGACCGAGAAATTAAATTTTAAAGACCAAATCAGCATTTTATACATGTAAAATTCGCATAATATTAAATATTTTGACTGTATTTTAATTACTATGGGTTCTAGTGATCAGAGTTTAATGATCTTAAGCTCATTAGACTTGTCTCATTGAGAAGAAGCCAATGGTAATAATTTATAATGATTGGATTAATATTGACTGAGAAATTTGATTTTAAAGACCAGATCAGCATTTTTTATATGTAAAATTCATGTAACATTAAATATTTTGATTGTATTTTAATTATTACGGGTTCTAGTGATCAGATTTTAATGATCTTAGGCTCATTAGAATCGTCTCATCGAGAGGAAGCTAATGCTATAAATCCATAATAATTGGAATAAAATTAACAAAATTACTATGATATGAATATTTAACCAAAATTATTACAATTTATAATTCTAGCCAAAATTACTGATTTAATTATAAGATTTTATTGCTTATAGTCATATCTCATCATAGTCACCAAATATAGACTGTCCCAAATGTGTGACTATAGAGAGAGTTGACTGTAATAGAAAAAATGTATTAATTTAAAAAAACTTTTATAAAAAAATTTTTTTAATATATGTGTGAAATTAAAATTTTATATATATATATATATATATAAATCTTTGTTATATAAACAAAAAATTCTGCTATGCAAACATAATTATTAAGCTGAAATAAAAATAAGTTTGCTATGTATTGTATTTTATTAAAATTAAGCATCCCTTGAAAATAAGCACCTCCTCTTATTTTATACAACATTAAGCAAAAATCAAAAATAAGTATCATCAAAAATAAGCATTCTTTTACTTTATTAGTTTTATTATAAAATATACAGTATATGGTAAAATACAAAAATGACTTCTAATTTATTTATTTTTATTTACATCAATGATTTCAAATTCTTTCTCTTTATTTTTATTTTCAATTTCTTTAAGAAAATTATTAATTTTTTCATAAATAACATCATTTTTTAATCTATCTAATATATTAGATATACCATACTTTTTAAATGAACTAATAATGATATTATTAGAAATATTTTTTCATGCATGTTTTACCTATTCACAAATATCACTTATCCTAACATGGTAAAGATTTTCTGTTGAAGTACACCCATTACTACCGCTAGATATCTAAAGATGCCATTCTTTACAAAGATTATCTTTGAATAACTTATTAATCATAACATTAAGTGGTTGGCAGATACTGATCAAACCACCAGAAATTACTGTCAAATCAATATTGCTTTTGTTGAATTTTGCTTTAACTAATTCTTTTAAAAGAGTTATATATTATCATAGTCAGATACCTGAATTGATTATTTACTTTCTTATATGATCAAGATAATCAATATAATATTTCATTAGATCAAAATTCATTTATCCACTATCTTAAAATCATATAATTACATCAGAAGGAGCTTTTTCTCTACGTGGCATTTGCTTTTCTTTAAAAATGTAAATTAATGACAATTTGGTTTCATCTGTAAAAAAAAAATTAAATAAATTAAAAATATTTATATTAAAAATCATTGAATAATAAAAAAATTTACCTGCTGCACATTGCCTGTTTTACAAATATGAATAGTTTTTTTACCTTTTGAATGAATAGAAAAGTTCTCTGTCATATCAAACCATACTGGCATTTTATTTATATTGAAAATGTTATACATTTTGAATGATTTTCTAATTTTAAGGTGAATGATATATTGGCAAAAATTTTCCAATTTTTATTTTAACTTTTCAGGAAGCTTTTATGAAATTTTTGTATATCATTATTTTAATAAATTATGCCTTTTTATAAATCATTTAACCAGCCAATAGTTGCTTTAAACTCTGTTCTTAAATCACCATAAAGAATTATCATTTTTGACAAGTCTAAAATTTCAAACATTGAAATTTGTATATTTATAAAGATCATGGCTAACCCCTTTTTTTTGCTCTAAAATCCACTTATATAGCTTATTTTCTGCTTCAGGATAAAATACCTTTTGACCAGAATCTATCTGCTTATTTTTATTGATTGTTTCATTTGACCAATTTTCATCTTAATCTAACATCCAATCATAGTTTTATCAAATTCAAAATACCTGGCTGCTTCATTTCTTCCACATTGAATAGTATAAGTTACAACAGTTTTTTTGATCAATAGAATATGAAACATGTTGACATTTAATAGTTTTTGATATAGTGTGAGTTGTTTAAGTCATAAAAATTATAAATACATAAAATTATAAAGGTTACGTTATTATATGAAGATTACAAAATTGTGCATAATTACCCTTTAATTAATATTACGTAAAATTGCAATATTTCGATTCTAATAAAAATTCAAAGATAAAAAATAATTTTTATTGAATTTAAAAATATTTTTTAAAAAGTATCAAAATTAAGCACTTTCCAAAACTTTTCGTCTCAAAAAAAGGAATACTTAATTTTGATAAAATACGGTATTTAAATATCTAACTAAAAATTTTATATTAAAATAAGCAAATAAAAATTTTATATAGGGTTTTTTTTATATAATTATTAAGTAAATTCAAATCTAATATATTTATATATTACTAGTCATTAATCTATTGCTCTGTAATAGTAAAATATGCATCTTTAAAATGACATAACAATACATAGTGTAATATGTGTATAATTCAAAATAGTTGCACATATATAAATAAGTATTCTAAATGTTATAGTGATATACGTATAAATTAGTAATTTAAATGTTACAGTCATACAAGAAAACAATTATTATATTAGAAATTTAAAATCCTGATAGCCTATACAAATTTTTTTATATAAACTTTTAGAAAATTTCTCAATTTTCTATCAAATATTTTATATAAATTCTTCTTATAAATTCATATAAATTTTTTGAAAATCTTTATCAAAATATTTTATACAAATTTTTTCATACTAATTCTTAAAAATTTCAAAAAAAAAATCTTTAAAAATATTTTATATAAATCTTAGGAAATCTCTTAAAAAAAATTTTTTATTAAATATTCTATATGAATTTTTCTTATAATAAACTTAAAAAATAATATTAATTTTTTTTAATTTTAATTAATAATTTAAGTTATTTGATAATTAATTTTACAAAAAACTCTTTTTGGTTACAGATAAAAAATACCCTGACGCGGCGACAAGACTACCAGCTGGTAACTAAAGAGTACTAACTTTTATTAAAGTTTATTTTATTTTATATTTATTTAGCTTAGGTTCACATCCCACAACTACCGAAGGGACAGTAAATCACGAAGAACATAACTTTTACGATATTTAACAACAATATGGACTTCGAAACTCTTTTCCTAGAAAATGAAGAAAACTACAAAGACGCTTTTACCACTACCGAAAAGATGAAGGCTCTTATTAATAAAATAAAGAACTTCATTTATTATAGTGACGTGGAATTGGTGACAAAGCTAGGAAACAAACAGCTTGCCAGAGCGATATGGCTAGGCAGACTATTGGAACACAGAGACACTTTGGCGAAAACCACCTTTATCAGCGCGTCCACCTAATAACATAAATAAACTACAGTTACACAAGATTTAGTAACAATAGTAGATCACACAGCGGAAGCAATAGAACCCTCACCATGTGATAACAACAACCACAATCAAATTATAATGGATAAATCAGCTTCCAATCAGAAATCACATGCCAAGAAACCAAAATTGAAGTCAAGCACGAATACCCTCCCCCTGGACAAAGGGAAAAATAACTCTCAGTAACTTCCTCCAAATCTAGCTACACCAACGGCAGAAAGCTATACTAACACATCTGACTTAATGGAAGATGTTGTTAGCCTCACACCAGCCCTACGAAAAAAGAATGTCCGGAAAATGTCTACGAAAATGTCTGGAAATTGTCCAGGTGCTTCAAAAATTGTCATGAAAATGTCCAGGAAATTGATCTATTTTGCTGTCCGGAATTTTTTGCATGCCCAGTTTTTTTTATACATGAAATTTTCTGGACAAATTCTAGACAAATAAACCCAACAAATTCCAGACATAAAATATTCCAGACATATTCTGGACAAATAAACCAAACAAATTCCGGACATAAAATATTCTGGACATATTCTAGACAAAATAAACCAAACAAATTCCAGACATAAAATATTTCAGACATACACAGGTCGAATGGTGGCAAATCAGTCACCAATCAGCTATCAATCGGGTATCTTATTGATAACTGATTGATTCAATAAGTATTCAATCGGGTGGCCGATTGATAGCTGATTTCTGCCAAAATCCGTCATCAATCGGGCAGGCCGATTGATGGTCAACTGATGGTCAATTGATGGTCAATTGATGGTCGATTGATGGTCGATTAATGGTCAAAATATGGTCAAATGGTCGAATTATGGTCAAATTATGGTCAAATTATGGTCAAATTATGGTCAAATTATGGTCAAATTAAGGTCAAATTATGGTCAAATTATGGTCAAATTATGGTCAAATTATGGTCAAATTAAGGTCAAATTAAGGTCAAATTATGGTCAAATTATGGTCAAATTAAGGTCAAATTATGGTCAAATTATGGTCAAATTATGGTCAAAATTAAGGTCGAATTAAGGTCGAATTAAGGTCAAATTATGGTCAAATTATGGTCAAATTATGGTCAAATTAAGGAGGTCAAATTATGGTCGAATTATGGTCAAATTAAGCAGGTCAAATTAAGGTCAAATTAAGGTCAAATTAAGGTCAATTTATGGTCAATTTATGGTCAATTTATGTGGTCAAATTATGTGGTCAAATTATGGTCAATTATGGTCAATTGATGGTCGAATGACCAATTTTTGTAGAATAATATAATGAATAATAAAATTTATTATAGCACATAATAAAACACATAGTATCTTTATTTATATTAATAACAGATAAGTATTTAAAATAAAAACATTTATTATAATAATATGTTAGTATATGACTAATAAAGTTAGTAATATTTAATAAATAAATAGTAAAGCGTAAATATAAAAAGTTAGTAATAATTATAATAAAATACACAAATACAAAAAGTTAGTATTATGAAGAGTTTGATAAAATGTATAAAAAAAAAAAAGAAAAATACGTGATGATGTTAGTAAAATATAAAAAAAAAGAATAACATTAGTAATAATAAAATACACAAATACAAAAAGTTAGTATTATGAAGAGTTTGATAAAATTTATAAAAAAAAAAAAAAAGAAAAATACGTGATGATGTTAGTAAAATATGAAAAAAAAAAATAACATTAGTAATATTAAAAAAAGGTAAAGTTAATATTATAAAATAAAATATAGTCAGTAATCATTACCATAAATTTAATGGCAAAAATACAATAATTAATATACCTGTAAAATGTAATGAGAGTAAGAAGAAAACAGAAAAGAAAGGGTGTATGATTTTTGAAAAATAAACAGAGTCGCGTTTGGTTATTTATATGCATGTTAAGATCAGGTCACGTGCATAAGATCAGACTGAATTTTGATTGGTTAATAATAGATAAATTGAAAACCTACTATTGTTAATTGTAATTTTTCATCTCATATAGTCATATATTATAATTTGCCTTGGACTTTCGGATACCTAATTTTTTTAATAATATTAACTTATTTAAAATAAATTTAATAAAAAGTGTATTGTTTTTTTAAAATGTTATGAAATCTAAAAAAATCCTCTATTAAAAATATTTCATACAAACTCTTAGGAAACCTCAAAAAAAAAATCTATTTATCAAAAATATCCTATACGAATCTTAGGAAATCTCACAAAAAAATTTCCTATCAGATATCCCATACGAACTCTTCCAATACGAACTCTTAGAAAATCTCTCTCAAAAAAATTTTCTATCAAAAAATCCCATGCGAATCCTTTTCATATGAACCCTAAAAAATTTCACAAAAAAATTTCCTATCAGATATCCCATACGAACTCTTCCAATACAAACTCTTAGAAAATCTCTTAAAAAAAATTTTCTATCAAAGATATCCCATACAAACACCCTACTATATGAACAACTGGAAAATCTTTATTAAAATATCCCATACGAACTCTTCCCACACGGACTCTAAGAAAATCTCTTAAAAAATTTTCTATCAAAGAATCCCATACGAACCCTTTCCATATGAACTCTTAGAAAATCTCTTAAGAAAATTTTCTATCAAAGAATCCCATACGAACTCTTCCATATGAACTCTTAGAAAATCTCTTAAGAAAAATTTTTCTATCAGATATCCCATATGAATTCTTCCAATACGAACTCTTAGAAAATCTCTTAAAAAAAATTTTCTATCAAAGAATCCCATACGAACCCTTTCCATATGAACTCTTAGAAAATCTCTTAAGAAAAATTTTACTATCAGATATCCCATACGAACTCTTAAAAATAAAAAAAAATCTATTTATCAAAAATATCCTATACGAATCTTAGGAAATCTCAAAAAAAAATTTCCTATCAGATATCCCATACGAACACTTCCCATATGAACTTTTAGAAATCTCTCAAAAAAATTTTCTATCAAGGAATCCCATGCGAATCCTTTCCATATGAACCCTAAAAAATTTCACAAAAAAATTTTCTATCAGACATCCCATACGAACTCTTCCAATACGAACTCTTAGAAAATCACTTAAAAAAAATTTTCTATCAAAGAATCCCATACGAACTCTTCCATATGAACTCTTAGAAAATTTCTTAAGAAAAATTTTTCTATCAGATATCCCATACGAATTCTTCTCACACGAACTCTTAGAAAATCTCTTAAGAAAATTTTCTATCAAAGAATCCCATACAAATCCTTTCCATATGAACTCTTAGAAAATCTCTTAAGAAAAATTTTTCTATTAGATATCCCATACGAACTCTTAGAAATAAAAAAAAAAATCTATTTATCAAAAATGTCCCATGCGAATCCTTTCCATATGAACCCTAAAAAATTTCACAAAAAAATTTTCTATCAGATATCCCATACGAACTCTTCCCACACAAACTCTTAGAAAATCTCTTAAAAAAAAATTTTCTATCAAAGAATCCCATACGAACGCTTTTCTTATGAACTCTTAGAAAATCTCTTAAGAAAAATTTTTCTATCAGATATCCCATACGAACTTTTTTCATTTGAACTCTTCGAAAATCTCTTAAAAAACAACTTTTCTATCAAAAAATCCCATGCGAACTCTTTCCATATGAACTTTTAGAAAATCTCTCAAAAAAAATTTTCTACCAGATATCCCATACGAACTCTTCCCACACTAGAAAATCTTAAAAAAAATTTTCTATCAAAGACATCCCATATGAACCTTTTTCCATATGAATACTTGGAAAATCTTTATCAAAATATCCCATACGAACTGTTCCTTTACGAATTCTTAGAAAATCTATAAAAATAATTTTCTAACAAAGAATCCATACGAACCCTTCCCATACGAACTCTTAGAAAATCTCTCAAAAAAAAATTTTCTATTATTTATCCCATACGAACTGAACTCTTAGAAAATCTCTTAAAAAAAAAATTTTCTATCAGATATCCTATATGAACTCTTCCCATATGAACTTTTAGAAATAAAAAAAAAAAACTATTTATCAAAAATATCCTATACGAATCTTAGGAAATCTCTCAAAAAAAATATTTCCTATCAGATATCCTACACGAACCCTTCCCATACGAACTCAGAAAATTTCGCAAAAAAATTTTCTATCAGATATCCCATACAAACTCTTCCCATACGAACTCTTAGAGAATCTCTTAAAAAAAATTTTCTATCAAAGATATCCAACAAACCTTTTCCATATGAACTCTTAGAAAATCTCTTAAAAAAAATTTTTCTATCAGATATCCCCATACGAACTCTTTCCATACGAACTCTTAGAAAATAAAAAAAATTTTTTATCAGATATCCCATATAAACTCTTTCCATACAAACTTTTAGAAATCTCAAAAAATAAAAATATCTCTATTTATCAAAAATATCCTATATGAATCTTAGAAAATCTATCAAAAAAAAATTTCTATCAGAGTTTAGAGTTTTAAAATGGTTTATAAATTAAATATTTTAAAACGACGTTATTGAAAAAATCTAAAAAATCTGCTAATATATAATAAGCCAATTAGCAACCAATCAGTCATCAATCTGATATGGTCGATTGGTAACCTATTGATAACTGGTAAATTCAACCGTACACCAATCAGTCATCAATCAGTCATATGACCAGTTAATAACCGATTTGGAATTTATATCTGATTGATGACCTATTGAAAGAATCAGTCATCAATAGGTATCCAATCGGTTACCAATCAGTCACATGACCGATTGATGACCGATTTGACTCCATTTGACCTGTGATATTCTGGACAGGATAAACCAAACAAATTCCAGACATAATAAAATTCTGGACAAATTCTAGACAATGTTTCTAGGAATATAAAATTTTAAATTTTAAAAAAATGCAAAAAGCACAAAACTGATATTCATAACCACTCCCTGACGTAATAAGTAAAATTGAAGAGCAGCCAAAAATGCTATCTATAATATTAATTTAAACTTTGATTAATCGTGTAGAAAGTGGTAAACTCTTGCTGATCATCCGGAATATAATTGGATTATTCAGAATTCTGGAAAATTCCGGACAAATTTGAACCCGGACATATTCTGAACATCTGGAAATACGCACGTTTTGGAACATTTTCCAGATTTACCAAACGTCCGGAAATTGTCTGTTTATTTTTCTGGACAATTTCAGCATGAATTCTGGATGCATTTTTTTCGTAGGGCAGCGGTGGATAACCTTCTAGCAAAAAATGAGGAGGACAGCCCCATGGACATTGATCTAATTGGAGTAAACGCCCCTAGTAACTCGTCCATAGTTCTGAATAAACAGGAGTTTCACCACACGAACCCATATATACTAGATCTACAAACACTACCAAATGTCACCTTTATGGTCAACTCACCATATAACGAAGAAAATGATCATAAAGAAAATGGGTGTAACTCTGACACGCCCACAAATCAACTTGATAAGGATGAAACCAGTATTGATATGGATAGGCTAATGATCACTAATGAGGTGATACAAGCATCACTACCGACTATAAATAATGCCATAATTAGCTAATTTTTCACACCGAAACACTCCTTTTTACCAAACTCTCAACAAGTAGCTGAAGAAATACAGCGAAATAAGTATGAATCAGTTTTATCACCAAACGGTTCATGGAGCATGACCAAAAAGTTAAAAAATCCCAAGGCAACATTAAAGAATCTCAAGATCAAATCCCTGACAGCTAGTACAAAAGACTCTATCCATGCTATCAAGACAGAAGAATCTCTGGTATCATACGATGTATACATCAAACTGGCGGACGTAGAAGTATATTTTGCTAATGACAACAAATTAGCATTTATTGAAATTCTTACACGTGACTTTTGTGGCTTTCTAGGAGTTGAAATCAACAAAGACGATGGCGAAATCATCATTAAATACTCCACATATAAAGGGATGAATAATATGGTGCGACTATTCAATCACAAACACAACGCTTAATATCCGTTCATGAAGATGCACCCAAAGACATATTATCTAGTTGACGGTAATAGGGTCTCATCTAAGGAATTTAAAATTCTTAACATTCTGGAAACTATTGATCGAGAAGTAGTTGAATGCGTGATTTCAAAAATTATAGGATCACGGCAATTTTTTATTAAAAAATCAGGCTTTAAGCCATCGAAAAACAACACACACACTTATACCATATTCTTTACAGTCAAAGATTCGGATACGTGTAAAGTAATTAAGAACATATGGTCGATTTCCATTGACAATATATTGTATAGACTAGCACTGGCCAACTATGCGGAGTCAGACATGATAAATCAGAAAAAGTTCTCAGGTGAATTTGTAGGATTTGATAAGGATATATCACCAGCCGCTGTTCAGGAGGCATATATAGCTCAAAATCCTAAACATGCATACCAACAATCATCTGATAAATTCATTTTGAAATTCTTCTCAGAACATGATCTTTTTAATGCTTGCGCCATGAAGGTTCATTTTAACGAGTATCATATTACAGGTTCTTCACGTAATTATGAAGTCAATTGGCATTGTCATAACAACAAACTGTTCGCGATCACACCAATGGCACCATCTTGTTTAAACGTAATCACTAAAGTCACTCAACAAGCGGAATTACATTAATTAACTATATGACAAGAGGAACACGTGTCGTCGCAGCCTTTGACTACTAAGTCGAAACCTAGACGCTTTACAAAAAATCAATTAAATCAAAATACGAAAATGCCAATCTCGCGTCAAGATGCCAAAAAGAAGTCAGTAGCAACTGGCGCTAATGCAAGCGAGTTAGGAAAACCAAACAGAATGATAAAACCTGGCACTGCTAGACCCTTCTCTTAGTATGATCGATAACAGCCATCCACAAGGGCCCTCCTCTGCCTCTTCAACACACATGGATGGAATTGTTGAAGGGTTAGAGAGTTTGTGCTAATCGCACATTCTCTTTAACCACTTTACTATCCAGAAAGCCTGATCCTACGGATAATGAGCTGGCGGTAATAGGTCATACACCGCCACAGGTGGCTCACTCAGATAACAGAATGACCAGCGCAAATCAAACATTAACTTTAGATGATATTAAGTATATTGATAATTCTTATAATAAAAATAATAATAATATTTTAGTTAATAATGGAGGTGATAAGGAACAAATAGAACGAATTTTCATAGGCAATAAGGAACAAATTGAACGGAGTAATGTCCCCCACAATGAAGATTCGCACTCGTTTGAATTAGTCAACCAATGTGAAAAAGACGTCGCCATATACCTATCGAGGCAGAGATTAATATTTGAAGCAGGACATTACCACAATAACATTGACCAATCTTAGCATCAGCATCTGGGGAATCAACAATATGCGAATTTAACAGATGAAAACTCATTGTACCTCGAGCTATCAATAGCAGTCCATAACATCAGAGGCATGGGATCTAATAATACAGCTCACAAATTAGATGATCTTTTGACATTAATGCAGGATGAAAACATAGACATAGTTGTGGTTACTAAAACCAATACTGATAGAAAGAAAAGCTCATTCCTAGACATTACATGATATAATAATAGATATAAATTTTATTTTAGTGATAAGAACACAATTACCAACAAGAGCATAGGATTCGGAGTGGCGATAGCAGTTAAGATGAAATGGGCGAAGCATATAACCAGCATGGACTTAACATCCCTATATTTGCTCAGCATTAATTTATTGCTTAAGAAGCGAGAAATTTTCATTACAGCTATTTATGCCGCACCTGAGAATAAACAACACATACACAAGAAGATGATTGATAATACCATGAAACAATTACAACAAAACCTTCTGGGACCATTATGGTCATTACATATCATCACTGGTGACTTTAACGAAATAGTAGACCCAGCACTAGATAAAAGCTCGCTAAGTACCAACAATCAAACTGCAAGTAAACTTCATTAAAATGGGTTGCATCAATTACAGGCATTAGGTTTCAGAGATACTTTTAGGTTAATCAATAATGACCAAAAAGCCTTTACATACAAATATAGCAAGGGTGAAGTGGAAGAACCCACTTATTCTAGAATCGATATGCTATGGATGAAGGCCCCGAGAACATAATCGTCAAAAGAGCTTATATTTTACCTTCAGATGGATGTACGAACAGCGATCATGATATACTCATAACAAGGCTATATATAGCTGAATTTTTGGTCAATAATCGGAAACATACAAGAAGGACAGCTCTCGATCAAACAGGAAGAGCGACTACCATACAAATGGACATAGAGAGAACTAGGAATGCGAACATACACGGGAAAAAATCAGAAACAGCAGATATTTTGTTGGTCAAAAGGCGAATTATAGACCTAGATAAGACGCATAGGAGTAATATAGAATTATTTCAGCAGGCGTGCAGAAATATCACGAGTAGCCCAACCCAGTAAAAAATTGAAAATCCGGAATTTGTCCAGAAAATATTATTGTACAAATACTGTACAAATTCTGTACAATTAGTGACAGAAAATGTACCGAATTATGAAATATTCTGTACCTGTACAAATTCTGGATAATGCTAATTGTACAGATTATAACCACATTATAACCAGGTTTTATACAGAATATATACATATTTTGTACAAATTTTGTACGGGTTTTATACAGAATATATACAAATTTTGTACAGGTTTTATACAGAATATATACAAATTTTGTACGGGTTTACATAAATATATATGAATTTTGTACAGGTTTTATACAGAATATATACAAATTTTGTACAGGTTTACATAAATATATATGAATTTTGTACAGGTTTTATACAGAATATATACAAATTTTGTACGGGTTTTATACAGAATATATACAAATTTTGTACAGGTTTTATACAGAATATATACAAATTTTGTACAGGTTTACATAAATATATACGAATTTTGTACAGGTTTTATACAAATTTTGTACGGGTTTTATACAGAATATATACAAATTTTATTCAAATTACAATTGTAATATTAGCCAAAATTATAATTCAAATTTAATGTAATGCTAACCAAAATTATAATTCATTTTATTATAATTTGTAAATTTTATTATATACAATAAATATGAATACAAAACTTATAACAGAAAAAGTAAATGTAATAAAGGATTCATTACCCAATAATTTATCTTGCATTTAAAAATATAAGAACATGAAGATGTTAGAATATTAATTCATGCTGAGTTTAAGGCATAGAATAAAAAAAAGATAAAGGTTAATATGCTAAAGAGATATAATGTAAGAAGTAAAAAAAGTTAGTATATTAATTAAATATAGTTAGTATATTAGTGATGCAAAAAAATAAAAGTAAAGTAAAAAAAGCAGTTAGAAAAGTTAGTATATTAAATAGATGTAGTTAGTATATTAGTAACACGTAAAAAAAAATAATACATGAAAAAGTAACACGTAAAAAAAGTAAAGAGTAAATAATAAAAAAGAAAGTAACATAAAAAAGTAAAAAAGCAGTTAGTAATAAGAAAAGAAATATAGTAATATATAAATAAATAATAGTAAAAAGATAAATAAAAACAATTACAAGAAAAATATAGTTAAAAATATTAAAAATAAAGTAAATAGAAAATTAGTACAAATAAAAAAAAATATTGTTTTAAAATACCTGTAAATCTGTAATATTATGTATTTTGAGATAAAAATGTAAAAAAGAAAGAGTTAACAAGAAAAGGTCGTACGATATTTTTTCAAAAGTATTGTTTATTTATAATTCGTGTTTAGCTATTTTTAGCATAATGATGTACCTGATTACAAATTTAATAAAGTAAATGATCGGCAAATCACATGGCCTATGTGATACCATATACTGATAATAAATAAATTAATCTGGCCAAAATTATAATAATGCGGGCCATAATGTTATTTATCACTTGTGTATATTTCACACCCTTATACGTTTTTGCAATAGTATAAATGTTTTTGTCTTACCAATTTACTGTCGGATGCTATATTCTTATACAATGTATATATTACACAATATAGGTATTTGTTATTATAATAGACGATAAACATTGTATGCAAATACAATTGTATGCAAAAATTATAATTTTTTATTAAAATCGATATCCCTTTCAAAAAACACTTTTAAGTAATTAAAAAAAGGATTACATTATAACCAAAACAACACCACCATTAATTACATTTAATTATTATTTAATACCGACTACGGTGTTCAATTAAGATCCAATTAAGATCCAATTAAGATGTAACCGATTAGTATTATATATTAATTTATCAATTGCAAATTAGGTTACTTTTGTACTAGTATGTTATGAATTACCACAGACTGTAATTATCATACATGAAGATGCAAACCGATTAGAGCATATCAATTTATCAATTACAAATTAGGCACTTCTGTACTGGCCATTGGGAAAAATTTTGGTCCACAGATCTGCGCAGTTCTGCAAAGTACATTTCTGCACTAATCTGAGGACATGCCGATGCGCGTCACAGAAAAATTTCGCATAATGTTAACTAATATCAATTAATTTATTTCATTAAAAAAAAAATATTTACAAATTTAAAAGTGCATTTACTAATCTACACTATTTTACTAAATGCACTAAACTAAAGTTCCCTTCCTTTCTTTCTTTCTTTACTTTTATACTGCAAAATCATGTTGTTAATGGTTTGGACATTGTTTCAGTTGGTTCGATTCCAACAAACAACTTTTAACTTCTTCGATCCAATAAAACAACAAAATGCGAAAATACTATCCCTCCTTACTTCAAAATTATGTTTCAGGAAGCTTCCAGTAATCCGTGAACCTATAAAATAAAAAATGAACATTAATTAAAATTTCGTTTTTAAAAAAAAAAATAAAAATAAAGAACTTATAATTTTCGAAATAAATACCGTATCTGAAAACCGCAAATCTACAAAAAAAAAGAATCAAAACGTTAATTAACGTTTCGTTAATAAAAACGAGAAAAATTTTTTTTTATTTTCGGAATACCTGGTCTACCTCAAAATGGGGTTCCATCTAAAAACTGAAAACGAACGTTAATTAACATTCGTTGAAACAAAAATAAAATAAAAAAAGTCATTTCGAAGCTTTATACCTTCGAAATACCCTGGTCCGCTTCGAATTGGAAGATCCAGACCTAAAAAAAAGAATACAAAACGCATGTTAATAATGTTCGTTAAAAAAATATAAAATTTTTCCTAAGTTATTATATTACCTTTATGGTCCGCTGCGAAAGAGAGTCCGGACCTAAAAAAAATAAAA
Organism: Rhizophagus clarus; assembly: GCA_015698045.1. Taxonomy (NCBI): domain Eukaryota; kingdom Fungi; phylum Glomeromycota; class Glomeromycetes; order Glomerales; family Glomeraceae; genus Rhizophagus; species Rhizophagus clarus. The sequence goes on from BLAL01000167.1 coordinate 154,530, forward strand.
AAGACGAACATTAGTAACGTTCGTTAAATTTAAATAAAAAGTTAAAATATTTCGAAGATATTATATTACCTTCGAATATCATGGCCCGCTGCGAGAGGGAGTTCCGGACCTAAAAAAAATAAAAAAACGAACATTAGTAACGTTCGTTAAAATAAATAAAGTTAAAATTTTTCGAAGATATTATATTACCTTTGAATATCATGGTCTGCTTCGAAAGTGAATTCTGACCTAAAAAAAAAAGAAATACGAAACGAAATATTAGTAACATTTTGTAAAATAATATAAAAAAAATAATTTCGAAGTTTTTTTACCTTCGAAATAATCCGGTCCACTTCGAATTGGAGTTCCAGACCTAAAAAAAGAACTGAACGTTAGTTAACGTTCGTTGAAATAAAAAAAAAACAATTTTTTCGAAGCTTTATACCTTCAAAATACCGGTCCGCTTCGAATTAAAGTTCTGGACCTAAAAAAAAACAAAACGAAACATTAGTAACGTTTCGTAAAATAAAATATAAAATAAAATTATTTCGAAGTTTTTTTTTACCTTCGAAATAACTCGGTCCACTTCTTTCGGACCTAAAAAAACAAACGCTAGTTTAACATTCGTTGAAACAAAAATAAATATTTTTTTTTTACCTTCAGTCTGCTTCGAGTTCTGGACCTAAAAAAAATGTAAAATAAAACGAAACGTTAATTGGTTTCGTTTTGTAAAATATAAAAAAATAAAATTTCGAAGATATTATTATACCTTCGAAATCCCGGTCCGCCTCTAAAGAGTTTCGGACCTAAAAAATATAAAAAAAACGAACATTAGAAACGTTCGTTTTAAATAAAACAAAAAAAAAAAATAAAATTTCGAAGATATTATACCTTCGAAATATCATAGTTCACCTCTAAAGGAGTTCCGGACCTAAAAAAAGAAAGAAAATGAACGTTAGTTAACGTTCGTTGAAATTAAAGTAAAAAAAATTTTTTTTTACTTAATGGTCCTCCTCGAAATGGAGTTCTGGACCTAAAAAAAGAAAGAAAATGAACGTTAGTTAACGTTCATTGAAATTAAAGTAAAAAAAATTTTTTTTTTACTTAATGGTCCTCCTATGGAGTTCCGGACCTAAAATAAAGGAAGAAAAAATGAAACGTTACTAACGTTTCGCTAAAACACAAAAAAAAAATGAATTTTTTTTTACTTAGTGGTCCGCCTCGAAATAGAGTTCTGGACCTAAAAAATACAAAAAAAAATGAACATTAGTAACGTTCGTTTTAAATAAAACAAAAAAAAAATAAATTTCGAAGATATTATACCTTCGAAATACCGGTCCGCCTCTAAAGAGTTCCGGACCTAAAAAAAGAAAGAAAACGAACGTTAGTTAACGTTCGTTGAAATTAAAGTAAAAAAAATTTTTTTTTTTACTTAATGGTCCTCCTCGAAATGGAATTCCGGACCTAAAAAAAAGAAGAAAAACGAAACGTTACTAACGTTTCGCTAAAATACAAAAAAAAAATGATTTTTTTTTTTTACTTAGTGGTCCGCCTCGAAATAGAGTTCCGGACCTAAAAAAAAAAGAAAAAGAAATCGAACGTTAGTTAACGTTCGCTAAGTAAAAATAAAACAACCAAATATTTTTTTTTCAAAGTTACCTTTGAAATGAAGTTCAAGGCCGCATGTTCGGTGTTCTGGACTACAAAAGTAATAAACAAAATTAAAAAAAAATCGAACGTTAATATTAACGTTCGTTAAATTAAATAAAAAAAAAGTCCGGAGCTGTACCTCAGCTTCCGGACCTAAAAAAATTAAAATTGAACGTTCGTTAAATAATCATTTTTTTTCGAAGGTAACCTTAGAAATAGTCCAGAACTCGTACCTTTAGTGTTCTGGACTTAGAAAGATAAAAACGAACGTTAATAAAGTTTGTTAAATAATTAATGAAAAAATATTTTTCGAAGTTTGCCTTCGAAATTGGTGGAATTGTAAAGCCTTCAGCTCTTTGGACTTACAAAATATAAAACGAGCGTTAGCTAATGTTCGTTAAAGTAAACTAATAAAAAAAAAAATTTTTTTCGAAGGTTAACTTCGAAATTGAGTCCAGAACCCATACCTTCGGTGTTCTGGACCTACAAAAAAAAGGAAAAATGAGTGTTAGTCAATGCTCGTTAAATAATAATATTAAAAAATACTTTTAATATCTAAAAGAACCTGCGAAAATAGGTAGGAGAAAAGTTTTACAAAAAAAAACTTTTTTAATCTGATGTTCCTGCAAAGTTTCGAAGCTTAAAAAAAATTTCAATTTTTTTTTAATACTTTAACAGATTATTTCTTTAAATTAAAGAAGTTGAAAAAAATCATTTCTTTAAAAAGTATTAAAAAAGATTATTTTTTAAAGCACTGTGAAAAAAAATTTATAAGTGTTTAGACAAATAGGAAGTGCAAAGTTTGTTGAAATAAAAAAAAAAAGTTTGTGTAAATAAAAGAGAAAAATGGGAGATCTCAAGATTTTTGTACGAAATGTTTTAAAATCTGCAATTTTAGAGATTATCAGAATTTTTATAAAAAAATCTTCAAAAAATAAAAATGCAGATTGTCGCAGATCTGAACTGATATAACATTCCCAATGAATTCTATACAAAATTATATATTATATACATTTGGATAAATTCTGTACAAATTCTGTACAAAAATTATATATTATATACATTCGGATAAATTCTGTACAAATTCTGTACAAAATTATATATTATATACATTCGGATAAATTCTGTACAAATTCTGTACACAATTATATATTATATAAATTAAAATTCAGATAATTTCTGTACAAATTCCGTATAACAAATTCTGTACAAAATTAAATTCAGTACAAATTCAGACGAATTCCGTACAATTCTCTTAATAAATATATATAAAAGGTCATCATAAAGTATACACCACTACAAATTCCGTACATATTCTGTACAAAGTTGTACAAAACCTGTACAAAAAATGTACAATTACTTTTTATAGGGCAAGTATGCGATCGAAGTTAGACAACATGCAACAAACCATGAAACAATTGATATATACTAATCCCGAACCCAGAGTGGATTATGAAGTTGACACAGAAATAGCTTCTGTATATCATGAAGCAACAAAGAATATTATTAACTTGGTCTGGTCGCATTTAGCGAATGACATAGATAATGCAATTAACTATCACTTGCATACACGGATGAGCAGTATACTTAGAACTAAACAAACAAATAAAAAACCATTAGATTATATTGCAGCCAAGCACACGAGTAAATTATATAAACTACTCAAAGATCTCAAACAATTTCACTATGAATCCTCAAACACAGTTAGCACAGAGGCACAAATAAGTAGTTTAATAGGGAAAGAAAGATACTGGAACCTCAAATTCCTTAAATATAATGGGGATTATAATGATGCATCACTAATTTATTTCACTAAACATCGTAACTTTATGATTACAGATATAGACATTAAAGATCTGCAAAGCATTACTATGCTCGAAGACCACATCAAGATGCGTAGAGAAATGGATCAGGCGATTAGAAAGTTCATTCAATCGAGAAGCACATCTGAAGCCATTGAAAAGCATCATGAATGTATACAATCAGATCAAACTAAATGGCTGGCGAGTACCCAAGACAAATACAAAGATAGATTAGTGATTGACAGAGTGGTTGTACAAGATCAACATGGAGATAGATCGATTGAATTGGACGCAGCCCAAATTAAACGGGAAGTAGAAAAGCATATCAAGAAGACATTCAGGAAAAGGAAATGTAAATTCGATGATATGAATGAAGAATGGAAACAGATATATGAACCTGTAAAAGAATATAAGGATGCATGGCGAGAAGCTATTGAGCCCATAACGTTAGGAGAATGGTTAGACACATTAGCTAAATTAAATACGGGAGCAGTGGCCAGGCCGTCTGAAATAGATTATAGAGTTATTCGACTATTTCTGGAGAAGCTACATAATTTGATTATAGAGTTTATTAATATTACACTTAGGGTCAGTATTATACCCGACTATTGGAAACAATCATATTTGTGCCCTTTCCCTAAACCCAATCGTTTTGAATATGACTTAAACAACATCAGACCTATTATGTTGTTGGATACCATTAGAAAGAGCACCACCAAATTAGTCACGGAAAGAATAAGCAAAATACTAACACGACATAAAATGTTAAAGGGACATAATTTCTGTGGACTTAAAAACGAAGATACAACTATACCGTTAATCATTCTGAATAGCATAATCGAGGACGCTAAGGAACTGGATAAAGAGCTTCATGTAGTTACTCAAGATATTAAGAAAGCCTACGATTCAGTGAGTATAGATAGCTTAGGATTAGCATTGGATCGTCTGAATATGCCAGTTAATTTGACTAAATGGATTTGTAATCTCTATAAAGAAAGATCTATTCAGACTATTACAGCGTTTGGATTAACAGATAATGTCATAGCACAAGACGGCATCGATCAAGGAGATGCGTTATCTCCGCTGATGTGGCAGATTTTTTATGATCCACTGTTGATGAGATTACAAAATAGGAGATGCGAGGGATACAAGATGGGGATTGAGTGGCCAACCAACATCTGTACTCGCTCCACATATAAACTTGAAATGCAAATCTTGGCTATGGCCTATATGGATGACACTATTTATCTAGATCATTCAGTAACAGGAGTACAGGAATCCATAGATATAGCAGATGACTTTTATAGGATACACAATATAGAAGTCAATGGTTCCAAAATAGATTACATAGCTATAAACACATCTGAAGAGAAGGACAAATGTAAAGTGTCGATAGGCTGTGATCAGATAGAGCACTGTCCCACACTTAAAGCTATTAGATACTTAGGTTGCTATTTTTCTAGTCATCGACAGGCTGCTAAAATCAAGAAGATCATTAAGGATATTATAGACGATTTTCTTCGCTCGCTAAGATCTAAAGCTATATCGGTGGGACAACTTGAATACTTAGTGGACAGGATATTAATCCCTAGATGCGCTTATATAGGACAACTCACCAACCTTTCAGAATCTGAATGGGATGCTTTATTCTGACCAGTACTTAAGGTAGTCAAACAAAAATGTGGCTTTGCCAGTAGCTTGCCAACTTCCACCTTGTTACATCATAACATTATAAACATAAACACCCCGTGAAAAATCCTCATTGCACAACAAATAGCTAATTTATGCAACACCCTGAACTCGACATCTTTAGCACATATGGCCATTAGAATTTGATTACAAACAGCATAACTTAGATTAGGCCTTCCCAAGAGCATTTTAACATTTGATATTGGTTACTTTAAATCAAATATAAGATTGGGACAACAGAATAATAGTTTGAGTACCATGATCAGAGGAAGGATGATGGGCATTAAGATAGCCCAGAGTTCTGCAGATCAGTTAGAGTGAAGCATAGAAGGAGGCAACCACGCAATATGCACATTCTTATTCAAACACAAAGCGGACAGCTTAATTCTTAAATTCAATAATTACAAACGCAAATTCCCACTAATATATTTTGAACAAATTATTATAGGAAATCGCACAGCTATTAGTTGGGCTTTCTTTAAGCAATTGCAAAGGAATTCTACGTGAGGCAAAGTGGCTTCATAGTACAAAAAATTAACCCATTTCATTGAGAACGAAGCAGTGCCATTAGCTGATGAATCTATTCGAGAATGTAGATACTGGCCTTTCATCGAAGCATATTTGGATACAGTCACAGAAACATCAAAGATCAAGAAAAAGTATTTATTGCTTATTCTATTACAAGAAGTCGATGAAGCTCCAACATTAGGACAGATACATAATAAAGGAAAGGCAGATAAAAATGGATGGTTTGAGGTAAAGAAGGCGATAATGATGGCGGCCCACACACTATCAATATCAATAAAGAAGTTAGTAATCGATCGTAATACACCAATCCTACCGCCAGTATCCACTAGAATTCATCACACAAGTATCTGGATTATTAGCAAATTTAAAACAGATAAGTCGATTTGTCAAGATTGGCAAGATTTATGCAACTATGAAGAAAAGGAGGTATCAGATGAAAGAAGGAATATCTTGGACATCAATACATTGACACCAGCGATTCCCATTGTAGGATATGATGTATGGATAGAGAAATGGTTGGATGACTCAGCTCTGCAGGAATTACTAATGCGAACAAAGAAATCTATACAAAAAGGATAGGATGAATCAAGGGCAAATCGGAGAATTGAAATATACACGGATGGGTCGCTCACCAAGACACGGTGTAATAACACGATATCACATTACAAGAGTGATAATCACCAGGTTTCCATGGGGGTAGACGTATTTATCAGGGACCATTTAGATCAGGAATTCAGAATAGTGGCAAATATTAGAAACTGGCCTTCGTTAACCAGAACTGAGATATGTGCAATATTAATTGCTTTAATAGCAGTTCTGGAACTAGCTTAAGTGGTCATTTATACAGATAGTCAATTTGCGATTGACGACATCACTACCTGGAACAAGAAATCAGCACGGGCTAAGGAAAAAACTACTAACCATTGCATTTTATTTAGAATCGCTCAGATAGTTAAGGAAAAAATGATTAATTTAGAGATTATCAAAGTGAAAGGGCATTCGAATATAGTAGGGAATGAAGAGGCGGATAAATTAGCGGCAGCAGAGGGGAGTAATAGCATTTTAAGATTCACATATAGAATAGATCATAGTAGTCAAGATTTTAGGTTTATCCCAACTTTTGATGATATACCGATAGAGCAATCCTTACGAAAGTTCATTACCCGACTCTTGAACACATATAACGCAATAGAATGGTCGCTATTACAATGCAATAGAGAGCTTTGCCATACCAATAACAGACAGGTGGCATAGGAGGTGACATGGAGCTTATTGAATCAATTGAGAGGATTTCGATGCAAAAGTTCAAAATGTCATTTTATGTTGGTTTTCATGGTTAAGATGTTATACAAATGCCTCCCAATAGGTAGTATTTTAGCACAAAGGAGTGGTGTGGTAACTTATACAAACAATACAGATGTCTGGCTTGTCGAAATGATAATGTAGAAGATTGGGAACATCTCCTAGAGTGTCAGGGTTATAATGAGGCATGGAATTCTATCCATGATAAGTTAACCAATGAATTCAGGCTTATAGGTAAGGATGGTGCCGCAATTGATTTATCAAATCCGCAATATTGCGGATTTTGGAGTTGAATTGCGGTTAGTGAACCGCAATTCCGCAATTCACCTGATCGGTTTTGGCAGTTTACCGAACCGATTTAATAAAAAAAACGTTTACGCAACATTTTTTTAATTAATTTAACGAAAAAACGTTGCGAAACGTTTTTTCAAAGTATTTTAATTAATAAAAAGCATTTCGCAACGTTTTTTTAATTAATTTAAAGAAAAAACGTTGCGAAACGTTTTTTCAAAGTATATTTAATTAAAAAAAAACGTTTCGCAACGTTTTTTAATTAATTTAAAGAAAAAACATTGCGAAATGTTTTTTCAAAGTATATTTAATTAAAAAAAACGTTTCGCAACGTTTTTTTAATTAATTTAAAGAAAAAACGTTGCGAAACGTTTTTTCAAAGTATATTTTAATTAAAAAAAACGTTTCACAACGTTTTTTTGGATTGCTTTAGCGAAATTGCAATTCCGCAAATGTATCGCAATTCCGCAAATGTGCCGCAATTCCGCAATTATTCCGCAATTGAATTGCGGTACTTTGCGGAATTGCGGAATATTTGCGGAATTGCGGACAATTGCGGATTGCGGAATTGCGGATATTTAGGTTTAAAAATCCGCAATGTTCCGCAATACTGTAAATCGCAATTATTCCGCAATTGCTTATTTGCGGCACCATCCTTACTTATAAGTCAGAAGGAATTGAAGGAGGACATGGCGATGCTTACAAGACTTAATAGTGCTATAACAGAGCTCCTTGGTAGGCAGGCTAATTCTGCAAAGTTTTGTGAATTCGTCAAGTTATTAATAGAAGTCAAATGTGACCGTTTGTGGTTAGATGCATTGAAAAAGACCTTACGAATCAATGATAATGAAGCGATAAAATTATATGTTCACTTTCTATTTAGATTTATTGTTTTGTTTAGGGAAATTATATGGAAGCCCAGATGTGATAGGACAATCACATGGGAAAAATCTGTGACGATAACCAAGCAGCAAAAATACCGTAAGAGTACGTGACGATCAATATCTAGCTGTTCGAGCCTTAGAAGAAGAGGCAGCCAAGAGTCCACCGTTCAAATGAGCATAACGACTGCACAACTAAACAAAAGACGAGCTAGTACTATGTCACATCACGGGCAACCTGAAGTCGCTTATGATAGAAACAGGGCAATGGTAGAATGTTATGATGATCCATTCATCGCACCACCTGTCCCACCTTCCTTGCACACTCGATTAGAACGGTTGATTGAGGCCGTTCCATTAACGTTTGACGCTATAAGAAAATATATAGCAACCTATGTACAAGAGCCTTGGGCTGATGTCGGAAAAAAGTTAAAGTCGAGGAATATATATTGGGTAATAGAATGAGGTAGTAGGAAATTATATAGGGAGCAAATTGGAGGAATAGGGGTTTAGGGTAAAGGTGTTTAGGAATTTTGTTTTATATTTGATAGATAGTTATATATTATGGAGTGGAGGTTACAGTCAGAGAGTGGGGTTTTTATTTTATTTTATTTCATTGGTGATATGATTAAATGGTCCTATCGGCGTTTAACTGATGGATCAGAGCTGTATCTAAGTATAATTATAGTGATTATTATGTAGTCCAATAATTTTCAATAAAGATGTTAGCATTATCAACGCTAAAAAAAAAAAAAAATAATTAATTTTATATTTTTTTATTATAAAAGTATAATATAATTTTATAAAAATTAAAAGTATCAAGTTTTTTTAGTTTAATATTATATTATTAAAAATTAATTAATAAATAAATAAATAAATGTATTTGTAATAATCTGTTACAAATATTATTTGTAATAACCTTAAAAAAAAAATTATAAAAAAGTTTATAATAAATAAACTTTTAAAAATATTATAATAAATGTATTTTTGCCTTCTGAGCAAGTTTACTTAGAATAACAAAGATGATTTTAAATGTCATTTTTGTCTTATTTAACAAAAACCCTTTTTCTACCAAGTGATCAGCAAAGAAATTTCCATTTTTGGAAGTTTGCATAATCTTATGGATCCATTTTTCTGGAAACAAAAATTTTCTTTTTTGAATTTGTGTAATATTACATAATTTGAACTGACCAATAAAAATGTGCCAATTTGGTTATTACAAATAATATTTGTAAATTGTAACAGGTTGTTGCAATTAAACTTATCTTTAATAACTGAAATTTATATTGAATTTTCTTTTTTTTAATAATTTATATTATGTATTATTTATATTTTAATTGGATTTAAATTGATTTAATAAGAATAATTAACAATTTAAAAAATTTTAGTATATTTGTTTTAATACTTATTATATATAAGTAAAATCTAGCAGAATTCTACTTATTATTAATAAAAATTACTATGAAAAAATAATAATTTATTATAATATTTCTTATAAATCAAATTATAATATGATATGATCTAAATTAGTTTTAATTCGTGATCCGTCTCTGAATTAGCGAAAACTACTAATACAATTCGGGGAATTATTTTTGCAAATTAATTAGCAGAAAATTTAAATAAGAGTAATAGATATAGCATGTAAGAAAGGTAGAATGAACTTAAAAAGTTAATGGGGAAAGGTAGTTTAGAAGAAACTGACATTCTAAAAGGTATCAACTATTCAAAATTGGATAGTTACCCAATATAAGCAAAATATAGCACAATAAGCTAGACAGCCTGTGATTGATAGAAAAAACTTTTTTTTTAATTTTTTTTTGTTTATACACTCCAAAACAGATATTTATCAGCATATAAAATAATATTTTAGTAAAAAAATATCAATTTTGTAATTGTTATACTTCTTGTAATTAAATAATATAGCATTTTTAAGGGCTGGAATTCAGCGTCGCTAAAGAAAAAATTTTTTAAATAATCATACAATATAAAAATCATTGACGAGCCTTAATTTCCCCCAGTTTTAAGTAATTGGTTACATTATTTTTCAGCTGGGGTTATAATACAAACTTGGCTAGTTATCTTTTAGACAAAATCACCAATTTTTACAATATCGTAACCCTAAATGGTAAGTATATGTTGATCAAACTTGTGAAACTAATATTTGATGACGCAAATTTATCATTCAATATACTCTGGAACATTATTCTGTAATGCTTAAAAAAAAATTCTGGACAAATTGGTTCAAAAGCCATTTAAGGGTTAATTAATTCGCAAAAATTAGTTCTCTGAAATGTATTAATAGTTTTCACTGATTCAGAGGCAGATCACGAATTAAAGTTTAAAATTTTATTTGTAAATAATTTTTGATTTAAGTATATAAATTTTATAATTTTTTTTTTTTATTTTGATATAGAAAATAAAGTTATTAAATAAAAAAAAAATTGTTAAATTTGAATTATTAGATTTTAAAATAATTAATTTTAAAAGCAAATTAAATTTAAATTAAATTTAAATTAAATCAAATCTAAAGAAAAGAAATTTGATTTGTATAAAATATTAGTTTACTAATAGTTTTTCTTTACTTTTATTTTAATACTACTGAGTAATTAATCTAAAAAAAAAAAAAATTAAAATAAACCTTTATTTATAAATATAATTTCTTTAGAAAAAAAAAGGTTTTTTTGGTACTAAACCCTTTATTTTAGCATAAATATTCCTATATATAAATTCAAATTTAATTTTTTTTTAGTATATTTTAATATCAATACATATTATTTTTATTAATAATTAGAAATAATTTATTTAACGCATTCTTGCATTATAACGCATCCCTTATCATGTATTTAATTGTTTTTATTTATTTATTAAATAATCAAAATAATCTTAAGCTGTTAAGCACGTTACAACTTTTCATTATTTTATTATTTTATTTTTAATAAACTGAGGTAAGTCTTCTTATTATTTTATTATTTTCTATTGCATTTTTCATTATCCTTCATCTTCAGGAATTCATTTCGTCTCCAAGAGGTGTTCCTATAAAAAAAAACCAATAAAAAAACGTTAGAAATATTTTTAAATAAAATTAATGAAAAAAAAAGAAATAAACCCTACCTTTTTATCCCCAGAAGTCTTCAGGAGATGCTTCTATAAAAAAAAAAGACAATAGAGGAATGTTAGAAAATGTTCTTAAATAAAATTAATGAAAAAAAAATAATCCTTACCTTTTCATTTCTAGATGTCTCTAAGGGCATTCCAGGTATGGCATTTTTTTCTTATCTTTTTTTAATTTTGTTTTCTTATTTCATTTTTATTAACTATTTTTTTTTCTTTTTATGGTTTATCTTTTGTTAATTTATTCCCCTTTTCTTTTATTTTTATTTACTTTCTTCTTTTTCATTATTGCTCCTTTTTCCTTTTATTCTCATGATCGTTTTATCCTTATTACCATTTTGTCCTCATTGTTGTTTTATTCTTATTAATCATCATTTTGTCTTTATCATCAATTATCATTTCGTTCTTATCATCAATTATCATTTTGTCTGTCCTTATCATTGATTATTATTTCATATATCTGTTCTCATTACCAATTATCATTTCGTCTTTATTATTAATTATCATTTCATCCTCATCAATCATCATTTCATTTTCATTATCAATTATCATTTCATCCTTATTATCAATTATCGTTTTGTCTGTCCTTATCATTGATTATTGTTTCATCCATCCTCATCACCAATTATTGTTTCGTCTTCACTATCAATTATTATTTTGTTCTCATCATCAATTATTATTTCATTCTTATCATTTTGTTCTTATCATTGTTTTGTTTTTATCATCATTTTATTCTTGTTATCTTTTCATTTCTCCTCATCATCTTTTCATTTTTTCATTCCTTTCTTATCATCTCTTCGTTTTTCATCATCCTTTCATTTTGTTCATCTTCCTTTTGTCATCCTTTTATTTTTTGTCCCCTTCTTGTTATTTTTTCTTTTTTTTTGCCCCTTCCATTATCTTTTTATTTTTATTTTTATTCCCTTTCATTTTGTCCCTATTTCCTTTTGTTTTTGATCCTGTTCCTTTTATTTTCACATTCTTTCCCTCTTCTTTTTACTATTTTTCTTTTTTTTTACTATATTTTTTGTCTTCTATCATCTTTATTATCTCCAATTATTTGTTTCTAATATTATTTCCATTATTTCTCTCTCTTATTATCATAATTGTTGGGCTTCTCTTTTTTGTATCATTACTATTATCATTACTAGTTATGTTAAAGATAAATAATTGTAAAAAATATTATCTTTGATAAACAGAATTTAAAGGAATAAAGTTATAGTTTAATATATAAATTTTGTTATTTTTTTGTATAATAAATTTTAGCCAATTATTTTAATTTTTAACGATAATTTAAATTAAACCGCAGCTAATAAAATTTATCACATGATAGGAGATGCATTACAACGTAGGATGCGTTAAATAAATTTACTCTAATAATTAAACCTTTTTATAATAATTATTATAATTTCAGTTAAATTAAAATTTTAATTAAGATTATAAATAAATTTCTTTTAGAATGTAAATTATATAGATATTAAATAATAAAATTGTTTTTTTATATATAATTCATATGATTTATAATTTTATATTGATAAAAAAAAAATTATACAATTATTCTTTTATATAATTATAATTATTATTTAAAGATATAATTAATTTGACAGATGAATTTGATTGTATTTATAATTTAATTTTTTATTAAGTATAAAAATATCATTGAAGTTAGTAAATTATAATGATATAATAAATATGCTGAATTTTATAAAATTTTATTGTATTATATTTTGTTTATATATAAAAAAAAGTAAATAATCTTATTGTTTATATGAATTTAATTTATTATATAAGTAAATATTTAGTTTTTTTTTCAACTCTTTTCCACTCTGTGCAGTTCACAACGCAACAAAAAATAATTTTTTATTTTTTCAAAAACTGTATACAGTGGAATAAATATGACTTCAGAACTTATAGTCAATGAAACTACAGACTTTAACACCGTTTATGAATAAGTTCAACGAACAACAATAATGAATGACTTTTTTGATACCTTTGACATATTATTAGAATAGGGCAACTTTGGTTGAGCACTAAAACACTTTTCACTATTTGCTAAGGACATAAGCAAGAAGGTGTACTAGCGTTACCTGAGACACTTTGTTCCTGATATAATCAAAGAACGACTTAATAAGATAGCGAACAAATGAAAATATAGTAAAAATCTCCTTTATATTCTTTACAGGGCCACTTTTCTCATATACAAAGATGTTTTCAAGACTGCCGCAGCTTTATATAAGGATAGCAAATTACTCAAAAATATACTGGATGACTTATATGATCTTTACTGGCTATCAGATAAATCTATGGATATGAAAATATCTATAAATAAAGAGCATTAATTACAATCCAGTGCTACATCAACAAGTACCAATCAGAATGAGGATGGAATATCATGAAAGCAAGATAAACAAAAGGCTAAGGTTGTGAAACAAGTTATCCCTGACATATCCATACCAATTCCTGAACCTGCTGTAATACCTCAGCTACAAGTTGGACCTCAGTCTGCCTCCAGTTTCTCCTTAAAACTTACGGCCAAACCCTTTGTATCCAGGACTATAAGCAAGAAAACTAAAGAACAATCCAAGGTTATAGATGATGATGCTGCATAAATTATAACAGGCTATCACCCTAACCTAAGTTTAGGTCAATATGTTTACGATATCCTCATTTATGATGTTCCTACCAAGTGGAAGAATATTATAATACTAGATTATCTAAAGACTTAGGGTAATGTAATTTCAGTAACAGTTAAGAAGCAGAAGAAATACAAAACTGTTCAGTGTAAGTTAAAGATTATGCATGTTTTCAGTACTTAGGAATGAAATCACCTTTGAATAGCTTCACTTGGACCAGTAGTAGTCTGATGGTTTCTTGCTTCCTGGTCTCTTAAAGAACGCAAAAAAAGAGAAAGATTTCAGGCTGTTATTGAAGGTCCTCCTGACTCTTTAATAGTTAACGCTTTAGCAGTTAAGGAATATCTAACAAATTTTATTATCCCCTTACACATTAAAGCTTTTAAAAAAGTTAAGAATCCAGATGGTATGTGCAAGATGATTACTTACTTTGCAAGTTGGGAGGATTTACAAAATATTATTAGTAAGGAATCATTTTGAAATGGAACAAAACTCAGTTAGTATCACCATACCATGCCATCTTTTATTACGTGCAAGAAGAGTAGTCAGCGGTCTAGTTCCAATAGACAAGATAAATCTAACAAGTTGAATAAGGATCTACCTTCCAAACATATCAAAGTTAGTTTAGGGTCCAAGACAGGTATTCCTGCAACTGGATCTAATCATGTTCCCATAAGGAGTCTATTGAAGGATTTATCTTAATCTTCATCTAGTGATAAAAATGGAGGAAAGAACAAGAAAAGTCAGAAGATGAAAGATAAGAGTACAGGCACTTCCTCCCAAAGAAGCTATTAAAATAACAATTGCATGCTGAGATTGTAGAATTGAAGACAGTTTCGATGGATTTTATTTGAAAACAGTCCTAGGAATAGTAATAATTAGTAGGATTTTTATTTTGTTTTCCTAGATGAGATAGAATTTTTCCCTTTTTTTTCCATTTTCTCTTTATTCTTTTACATGTTTTTAGTTATAATTTTTCAGGTGGTTGATAAGACTGACCCTTGGGTTGGAAGCATTCTTTCAATATTTTGTACTGTGTGCATAACACCTTACTTTTATTTAAATAAAGATAATGTGGCTTTAACACCTTTAAACTTTAAAAAAAAAATATTTAGTTTTTTTCTGTCTAAATTTTATTTGTTAAAATCAAAAAAAATTTATTGATAATATATTAGATTAAAATGTTAAATGTCTATTAAAAACCTAAGCAATGATAATAGTATATAACAGTATGATTTGTTAATTGTGTGTATATAAAATATATACATTTTAGTTATAAGATTAAATAAAAAGTAATAAAAATAACTAAACAATTTAAATGATAATTATGTATTATTAACTTGAAACAACCCTGTCTGTAATTTTTGCCCTTGCACAAATGTTCCAACAAAAAGATTTATTAAAAAAAACCAAAGGTTACAAATATTAAGAGAGCGCAATAAAAAAGTAGTAAACTAAAACAAACAACAAAAAAAGCAAACTATCCAGATCCCATCCTTTTCTTCTGCTTTCTTAATATATGCACGTGCAAAAATAATAAAAAAAAAGATAAAATAATAAAATATAGGCAAATAAAATAAAAAAACCGATATGTAGGGAAGAAGGGATATTGTCTGGATATTTATGCATACATTAACCGTCGATTGTCACTCGTTTATACTTTTTAAGGATTATTTAATTTCTTCTCTCCATTATCAACCTAATAATGTGTGTAAAGGTATAAATAGCAATTGATTAAAGAATTTGAGGCTTATCTTTTTTTGTTATATATATGACGCATTTACATACATGATATTAAAAACTTCTTATTCAGATTCAGGAAAGTTTTGACCAGTGGCCATAGCATGTTGCTTCAACACACTAACGGCTTCATCGACCTTTTTAAAAGGATATAAACGTAAAAATAATTTTCAAATCTTTTCAATTCGATTCAAGAAATAATTATTCTCCTTACCTTGGAGTCAAGGGCGGCTTTGTTTTCCAAAAGGTGCAATAATTCACTGTTATCCATCTCCAGCAACATGCCAGTAATTTTACCGGCCAATTCAGGTTGGCGATCAGAAATTTTAGGGAAAAGTTGTTCACCAAGCAACTGTTTTTGTGCTTCAGGAGAAACTCCAACAAATTTTCTAGTATCAAATACGGAGCTTATTGCGGAAGAGCTGCTTTGTGAAGCCGTTGCGGAGTTACGAGAATTGGATAAACCTTGCCCGTTAGCAACACGATTATTTTGAGAATATTGATTATGTTGTTTTGTTGGTTGATATTGATTCCTTGCACCACGATTACTGGCATTTGGACGACCAGCGTTTTGTGGAGTGTTTTGAGGACGTCCGTTAGAACGATTGACCATATTATAGTTGTTGGTGCGAATATTGGGAGTTGTACCGGGAACGGCATTTATCATCCCAACGCCACCGTAGAAGTGGGCAGGACGACCAAGTCTACCGTACGTTCCTGGATGAGCATAGCCAACGGGCATATAAGCACCTGCCCCCATTCCAACTGCCTGTAAATATTATAAGTAGGTAAGATACTAAAAAAGAATCTTTATAGTGCAAATAATACAATAATATAAATATATTTACCGCTTGTTGTTGTTGCTGCATACGGATTTGATTCCTTTGGTTAATTTGGGCTTCCAATTGAGATTTGCGTACATCCTTACGTTGGGCGAGTGCGACGTATATTGGTTTATTACCAATCATTCTTCCATTCATTTCGGTCACGGCTTTAGTAGCTTCGTCAGGAGAAGAGAAACACACGAAACCGAAACCCTTTGATTGATCCTTCTCGTCCCTCATGACTTTGGCACTCGTAATTACACCATACACAGAGAATTCTTGGCGTAGTTTTTCGTCATCAATATCATCCTCAAGATTCTTGATGTAAAGATTTACACCTTGATATTTATTCAGTTTTTCCATTTTAGCTTGTTCGTATTGACGTCTTAGTTCTTCTTCACGTTCGTGTTTTTTCTGGGCGCGAGCTACAAATAGCTTTTTGCCTTTGAGATCTGTATCATGAAGTTCGTTAACTGCTTTAGCAGCTTCCTCATGGTTTTCATAGTTTACGAAACCAAAGCCCTAGTATGAATCAAAAGATAAACATAAGGACCTACTCGAAGAATAGATCATATTTCACACATTAAGCTTCTCGTTATACCTTGGAATTTCCGTTTTCATCCGTAGTGATGACAGCAGAAGTAATTCTACCGAATCTAGAAAAGATTTCATTAAATTCCTCTAAGCTAACTTCAGTATCAAGATTTTTCACATAAATATTTGTGAATTTTGCTTTTATTTCTTCAAGTTTTGATTGTCGTTCTTTTTTAGGGATATGATGACCAACGTATCTAAAATAGTGAAAAAAAATGTTATAAAAGTAATAATGAGCAAAATACATTTTAAAATTAAGATGCTTACACTTTTTTATCCTTTAACAACATTCCGTTAACATGCTTGATAGCATTATCAGCAGCTTCGGCAGTTTCATAATGAACGAAGCCATAACCTTTAGAGACACCGTCTTCCATAGCAACTTTACAACTAAGAATGTTACCAAATACGTTAAATGTATCATGAAGAGCCTTGTTATCGATTGATTTGTCAAGGTTCTTAATAAAAATATTGCCAGTTCCAGTTTTTCGAAGGGCAGGATCACGTTGAGACCACATGATTCTGCATGGTTTATTCTTGATTACAGTATAATTGAGCGTGTCGAGAGCACGTTCGCCTATATTTAGAAAGTAATTAAATTGTTACACAAATCAAAATTTAATTCCAACCGAGAGCCATAATGCGCAGCAATTTTTAGATCATCTTGTAGATTTAAAACAAAAAAAAAAAAAAATCTCTAGAAATATATGCTATAAATACCAAAGGAATTGAATAGGGACACATACCATCTACAACGTTGTGGAAGTTAACGTAAGCATATCCAAGAGATCTTCTGGTAACAGCGTCTCTGCAAACACGGATGCTGGCCACAGGACCAACTGAGTTAAACATTTCGAAAAGCATAGCCTCTGTGACGGAGGGATCCAGCTCACCGACGTAAAGGGATGCAGAGGCTTGAGGAGCAGCAGCTGGGACACCAAATTGAGCCTGGGCAGCTGCTTGAGCCTGGGCAGCTGCAATTTGCTGTTGTTGCTCAACAGAAAGTTGAGCTCCAGGGTTAGACATTGGTACAGCAGCAGGAACACTAGTGGAGGCAGCAGAGACAGTGGCGGACATTTTTGGATTATAAATAAAAGGATTTGTTATAGAGAGGGTCAGAGGGATTGATGGATCGTTATAAAGGATGTAAAAAAAAAAACTTTTTTTTTATATAATATTTATGAATCTAATGAGGAACAAACTTTTATTATTTTTTTTTTTTTTTTTTTTTTTTTTTTTATTTTCTAATAAAATTATAAAGGCGTGAAATATAAATTTTTTTTTTTTTATTTTTTTTTTGTTTTTTTTTTATTTTGTTGGAACAGGGCAAGAGTAAAAAAAAAAATAACAGGGTAAGGCGGAGAGAAAGCCACGAAGGCTACAGCTAGAGTTAAGCTTATATATAAAATAAATTTGGGCAAAGTTTGGTCTGTTCGCTGTAAAATGATTGGGTATTGCTATACTGAATTTTGCCTTATAAGATCAAACCGCACTGATCAAAAATTGGGCAGTCACCTGAATATTTATAAAAAACAAAACAACATAAGATGCATGTAATATAGTAAATCAATTTGTTGTACAAAGAGACAATATTATTTATTGGTCATGATTCTTAGTATAACATTGAATTAGATCGGAGTAAAGTCTTGTGGTCAGGAGATTTCTTACAATTATTCAAAATTGGATAAATATTCTCTTTCAAAATACTGCGGTAAAGTAACCGTATTTCGACACATCACGTGTTATAAATTTTTCTCCAGAATAAATGTCTTCGAATCCTTTAGAAAATAATATTCAGTTGCTCAGAACTTCATTAAATGTTTATAAAGCATTATTCTAGTAAATCATGTCTTTTGGTTTCTCAATACGCATTATTTAAGCTTTTTTTTTCTTTTGTTAGGCAATTTATGGTCGTACGAGCAATATAATCGAACGTAGGGCTACTCAAGCCCATCTAAGGTACCTTTTTATGGTTTCAAACGATGTAAAAAATATTTTTGACAACTCTTTTTATAGCCAGCGCCAAGCGAGTTACGAACCCTCCAAAGAAGATTTAGACGCTTTAGAGTCATTAAAAACTCAATTTCATATAGTGTGTGATGAAATTTATCTTAGTTTGGTAAGTAACACTTAATTTTTATTTAAAGACTTTGATTTGGTGAATATGTTGTGTAATCTTATTTATTTTGCTCAGCAAAATACCAAAAAAGTTCTTCTACAAGAGTATCACGAAAAATTCGAAGAATTAATACGTGAGAATAAACATCACGAAGAAGTTATTGCAGAAAAGATGCAAATTCAAAATGAAAAAATTGCTTTATTAAGAAAAGCTTTAGAATTGGATAAATTTCCGGATCAAAATGATAAAATGGATGAATCTTGATATTAATATGTTTTTATTGGAAAACGATAGGAATTTGTTACATTAAACAATTCTAGTTTTTGGGATTCTTTTCAAAATTGGCAATAAATATTATTTTTTTTTTTATACTATTGAGAGACTTGATAATGTAGCCTGTGTCTCAATAACCTAAAGGAAAAAAAAAGAGATTACCATAATATATAAAAATATTTGATTGAGAATGTAATAATTATATATTAATATAAACCTCGATCGCCTGCTTGATTTCCAAATGATTTTTAGCAGCTTTGATCCAATCTTCCGCCAGTTTCTTTGGCCATCCTCTAAGCTGATTTAATTCTCGCGTCGCAGTATCTAAATCATTTTCATTAAGGTAATATTGAACTCTGGAAATAGGGTTGTGAGAGTTACGTTACAAAAGTTACAATACACGTAAATTACGTTGTAAGTTACGTAAATTACATATGTAAGTTACAGTAAGATACATTGTAAGTTACAGTCAAAATTTTTAAGATACCGTGATTTTACAACCCTACCTGGAAAGAATGGATTCAATATCATTTCCTTTTACAAGTCCATGTTTACGGAATAAGATCTTTGAAAAGATAACAGATAAAAGGTGAGCGAATACGCCGCCGTCTTCAGGTACTAGGGACGCGCGTCGAACTTTCTCTCTCACAATTGCAAATCGAGCTGATAAATCTGATACTGAATCTACTCCATTATTTGCAACGTTATCATCAATGGTAGACAATACGGTTGTTACAATTTCATCAGTTGAAGACAAGTGTTTCATAGCAGTAATTTGATTAGCAAAAGGAGTTCGATTTGGTTGTTCAACAGCGTCTTGTAATGATCTTAATGCACACCATAGTCTGTGAGCTTTAAGACTATTATCCAAACGTTCAGCGTTATCTACGCTTATACGTTCAAGTATCTTAAGTTTATGATTAATGTTGTCTAGCCTTGATAGACGTCCACTACGTTCTTGCTCAACCATAGCTTTAACGTCTCGAATCCATCTTCGTTGCATTTCGGTGGCTTGTCGAAAAAGTGCGGTTTTCAATTCTTCGTTGTGTTTTGCTGATTCACGAGCGAGTTCACTTTTAAGCTGTTCATAATGTTGTTCGTAAAGATGACGTTTTTCATCTTCAAATTGTTGTTTTAGTTCATATTCTTTCGAAGCGTATCGTTGATTATATTTTTCAAGTTGTTCGTCTATAGTAGATTGAATTCTTGCCTGATTTTCAATCTTAAGGAGATCGATATGGACTTCAAGTTCTTTTATTTCTTCTTGTGCCCGTTTAATAAGATCATCTTTATCTTTAACATCATAATTACTAAGAATATTAACAAGTTCATTTATAGTATTAGCAAGTTTAAGAAGAATCGGATTTTCAATTGATTCTGCTTTTCTGTTAACAATTTTTTGGTCTTGATTCAATATGATGTCTTTTGTGGATTCTTTTGTTCCAGGTTCCACTGTTGGTGTAGGCTTGAGAATTCGGATCATCTTATCGACAGCTTCTTTTCCCTTTTTTTCAAGTCTATCAAAAATTCCTTGTTTTTGAAGATTTTCAACATATTCAACAGATTTTTCGGCCCCATAAACATATTCAATAAAAACTTCCCGAAATTCTTCATCTTTAAGAGAATAATATACTGAACCACCGTAAGCTATACCACCCAAAAGTGTTACTCCTAAAATAAATTTACCGAGTCCAAATCCTTTTTTCCTTGGAGAATCTTCTTTAGCGATTTTACTAATTTCGTGTTCTTTTCTAATAGCTTCAGTAGGGGTAATAGTAGCTTCCTTAGTAACAGTTTTGGAAGTATCTGTAGTTGCCTTCGAAGTTGCTTCGGTACTAAAAATTCTCTGAAGTTGGTTACAGAGCATTTAAAACATTATCACAATTTTTTTTTTCAAGACTACGAAAATAAATAATAAATAAAGTGTAAAATGGAACCTTTCTAGTTTGTGAGAATTGTTTTCTCATAATATACGAAAAAAACAAATTTGTAGGCCTTACACGGGCAGTTTGCCGTATAACTCCTAACATGCTTAGAAACGGTATATAAGTATATTTTAACTTGATTAAATATAGGTACATAGCGTTTCGAGAAAGTTTTTTTTACGTTTGAACGTTTGATTATTTCCAGTGTAACGGTTCTCGAAAAATCTGTGACAGAAAATCATTCAATTATTTTCTTAACGTAACTGCAAAACGTTTACTTAGTACAGGCTCTCGCGGTTCAACTCAAAAAAAGTGACTCGCAAATCGCAATGAATGGAATATTTCCCAAGGATACAATTAAGGTAACTTTTTTTTTTTATTTTTTGTTGTTGAATAAAAACTGATTGTAAAAAAAAATAGATCACAGCTGAAACTGTTGGGGTTACAAACTTAAAAGACAAAGTGGCTGCTGCGCTGGCTAATGATGTGGAATATAGAGTCCACGAAATAATACAGGTGGTTCGCGTTTTCCAAATCGCCAAGTGCTCCGCAAAAAATTATAAACTCAAACTGTTACGGAACTATGCTTCGAACAGGAAGCGAACAAATTCATGCGTCATTCAAAACGCACCAGACTTACGGGAGAAGATATTAACAATGCTTTACGTGTTCGTAACGTAGATGTATGTTATGTATATATATATTTTTTCTTAATTCTAATTGAATCAATTACTTATAATACAACATCATCATTCGCTATATAGCCATTATACGGTTTTAGTTTGAATGACAATTCAAAATTCCAACGTATTACGAATAATCAACACGATCTTTTTTATGTTGAAGATGACGAATGGGAATTTGAAAGTGTTATTAGTTCGGCAATGCCTAGAGTTCCTACTGATGTTTCTTTTAGTGGTTAGTATTTTTTCGCTCAAACAATGAGAAAATACATATATTTAACGCTTGTTTGTTATTATTATTTTAAAGCTCATTGGCTTGCGGTAGAAGGTGTACAACCAGCAATACCTCACAATCCGACTCCGCCTCCACCACTTGAAGAAGGTAATAAAATTCAAGTGATTAGATTAATTGATAGCTACTTTAATTCTTAATTGTTCTTTATTAAAGAATCCAAAATGGAAACACGCAAAAAATACGCACCTAAAAATGACGATTTACAAGTTAAAGCTGGATTACCTGTTACAAACAATGTTGAAATTAAACCTTTGGTACAACATGTTTTATCCATGGAACATCAAATTTTTTACGAAAAAGTTACTAAAGCTATGAAAAGTGAGGAGTCTAGAGACTCCAAAACAAAAGTTGCTGTTCTTAATAATCTTGAACACGATACTGGATTGGCTCAACTTCTCCCATATTTTATACAATTTATTTGTGAACAAGTAAGTTTCCCTGATTAGATACTTTAAAATAAAATACTTCGGTTAATAATATATTATGATAGATCGGAATACACGTAAGGAAAAACTTTAATGTTTTAGAGCCAATGTTAAAAATGGCCGAGGCTTTAATTAACAATAAAAGTCTTTATTTGGAGCCTTATGTGAGTTTATAAAATATTTTCTTGTCGTTTAATTATAACAATCCTTGTACTCATTTATGATGACATTATATTATAGCTACATAATTTGATGCCGGCGATATTAACTTGCGTGGTTAGAAGGAAATTAGGACTATCTATGGGAGAGAAACACTGGTCTTTACGTGAGTTAGCTGCACGTATCCTTGCCAAAATATGTGATCGTTATGGTGGAAGTTACAATACTCTTCAACCTCGAATTACAAGAAATTTAATGAGCTGTTTTATGGACACTAGTAAATCTTTATACACTCATTATGGATGTATAGTTGCTATGGGTGCTTTAGGCCGTGAAGTGATTAGGACCATATTAGTTCCAAATTTGAAAACTTATGGTGATTTGCTTTCAACTTATGCGAATGATCTTGATCCAATAAAACGTGAAGCAGCTGCTAGATGTTATAATACTATTGTGGTATGTAAAATACATATATTTTGCAATACATATGATAATATTTTAATCCTTTGTTTTATTATAGGACATGTTAGCAAAGTTGAAAGAAACTGTAGATCCCTTGATTGATATTGAATTACAAAAGACTCCGATTGATGATTTACGTGAAAAATTAGAAGATAGCATAGGCAAATATTTTGCGGACGGTGTATTAAGACAGATTGGTGACGAACATGTCATTATGGCAATAATTAATTCTTAGATATTCAAAACTCGGAATTATATTTAACAATCAACAGTAATATTATATGTCAACACTATAACACACATATAATAATAAATTTTTTTGGAAATATCATATTATATATATGTATGAAATTTCAAATTATTTATTATTATTATTATTATTATTATTTTTTTTTTTTTAAAAAAAAAAAAAACTCAAATCGACTAAATGTATTGCGATTTATTTCGTATCCATTACGATCACCTACAAGTATAAAATACGAATAAACGCATGATTTAAACAACTTGCAGTTTATAATTAATTCTACTTACGTTTCCATTTGCCAAAGTAAATGCAATTTTAGTGCCTAATGCATCCCAATGAAGATGATATATTGGTGAATCTGATTTGTAAGAAATTTTAGGTTCATAACTCTTTGAAATCACGTAAGAAAAGAATTTTTTTTTGTTTTCATTACTTTACCGTTAAAGGAAAAAGAAAAGAAAATTGAATTTTATGTAAATATGTTTTTACCTTAGAATCGATAATTAATAATTTTTGATCATATGATCCTAATGCAAGAAGTGCTCCATTCGGACTAAATTCTAGTGAAGATATAATAGCTTGATTGTCATTAAATTCTTTAAGTTTTTTACCATTCTCTGCATCCCATATTGTCACTTTATGATCTTGTGTAGCGCTTAATGAAAATAAATTATCAATAATCTTAAATAGCAGTATTTTTATTCAGTAATTGTAATAATAACATATTTATTATACTTACGTAGCGAGAATATAACCTGTTTCTTTCTTTTTGCTAGTTGACTTCATTGCTTGAGACCATGTTAAAGCATGTACGGCACTTTCATGATTGAGTGAATGCACAGCCTTTTTGTTTTCCTTCCAAATCTTTTGAATATATAAATTATATAAGTGTATGTTGATTAAAAAAAATTAACGATAGAATACCTTAACCGTATAATCTGAGGATCCACTTGCTAGATAAGTCTTACTGCTATCATAGGCCAAACATTTGACTGGCCCTTCGTGACCAGTTAACGTTTTAATTGGATTTTCTTGTTTAATGGTGTAAAATAAGATATTATTTTTTGTACTTGCAGCAAATGAGTCATCACTAGCCCATGCGACATCATATACAGCTATAAAATTGAATAATTTAGACTATGATTAAATTTTAATAGCACAAAGAAGAATAATAAATAAATATTAACTTTCATGTTTATACTGCCCAACAGTATTTCCACGCTTATCAGTACAAATACTAAATCCATCTTGAGTAACTGTAAGAAGGTGTTCACCTTTTGGGCTCCATTTGATCGTTAGCACGGAATTTACTTGGGAGTTGCTACGTAAAGCTCCTATATTTTAATATATTATTTACTATTATTAATTATGCATTCAAACTTTTCGTTTACCCGTACATACCTTTAGAATTATAAATGCAAGATAATCCATCCGCATACGCAATAGCTATTGTATTGGCCTCGATTGGCTAATAGAGATATTAACGCATTAATAATTATAATTTAATGAGCTGAATAATCAAACGAATACCTTTATCTACTCACGTTCCAATCTAGCCAGCATACATCTGAAGGGTTATTTTTAATAAGGCGTTTAATAATGGTGGGTTGTGTGTGATCTTTTTGCCAATTTGTAATATTCCAGATTCGCGAAGTACCGTCTAAACTACTAAGTAATTGAGAAGAAAAAATAAAATTAAATCATCAAAAGTCACTATTCGTTCTTCTCTTCAGAACATTTACCATGTTGCTAAAATGTTAGTATCTTTTGGATTCCATGCGCATAAAAACACATCTCTACTGTGACCTTTCAATTCTATAATGTTGTTAGATGTACTTGGGCTCGGCTGGCTATTTACTAAAATATATATAAATATGTGTGTATGAAAATAGACATATGAGGCCGAATTTAAGTAGAATAGGTCTTTACCATTATTACGCGTCAGTTCAACTTCTGTTTCTCGATCTTTATCTTTAATTCTTTTCCGATCTCTCACACGTTCGTCTTTTTTACGATCCTTTCCTCTGGCACGATCTTTTTCCTTTTTTTGTTCTCTTTCCTTATTGCTACGCTGTTCTTCATCATTATGTTTAATTTCTTCCTCTTCAGTTGAAGATTCATATTTTCGTTTTTTATCATTATTATTTTGATTTAAATTGTTATCATTATTTTCGTTGATTTGATTTGTTTCATTACTATCATTTATCTCATTTGTAGTATTCTGAACTGTAGTAGTTAAAGATGATGTATTTGTTATGCAACGATGTTTATGTATTAAATGTATAGGTGCACTACATTTAATCGTAGATTCATCCTGATAATAAAGTTTTGTTAACTTAGATCCATATTCAAAATCATGTGATAAAAATATGTAATTACCGGTAGTGCGTGCAATTCCATGTCCATATAAAAAAGACCTTTATATATGATCTTTACAAGCAGTCCAGTTTCTACGTCTTTTTCGGCAATACCCTTTCTGCGGGCTGCTTCTTCAACCTTAGCCTCCATGTTAAAAACTGCAGGCGAGAAATTAAAACCTACAACATAATAGAATAAAGTTCATATAAGAAATAGATAGTATAACTCGTAAATGTAATGACGAACCTGACTCATGAAGATATTTATAAATTAAAATATTTATATCATCTGAGGTTACTTGGACATTCATTTTTTGTTGTTAGCAAACCAAATCAAAAAAGTAGGCAAGTTTTATATCATACAATCACGTGAGTATATTTTTTTTTACGGTTGCACCATTTTAAAAATTGATATGCTATAAACTATGATTTACTTTTGTACAATATTTATTTTACGAAAACTGCATCATTTCACTATTATTTTCGTCTTCATCCTCCTGATCATTTGTATCAAGTATAATTATTCTTTTCTTATCTTCACTTAAAATACAAGCTAATCCTCTTGCACCATTGGTTATTAATTTCGATGGTTTAAATTGTGTGATTTCACGATACTGATGTACAAAAAGAGAGTTAAAATTTTCAAAATTCTTTGATAATTTAATTAAAGAAAATCAGAATCAGCAAATACGTTTAATAAAGAATACAACGAGTTATTAACGGAGCTTTATATACCTTTTGATTCAATATTTGATCAACTACATTGACTCTATTTGATTTTTCTATCACTTGAATGATGTATGGACCTACAACTTGTACAAAATTTAATTTTGAATAATTCACTTCGGCTATAGAACTTACCTCATTTTCTATAGTTCCATATAAAAGATAAAATTCGATTAATAAACTAAAACATCATTATAAATATTTAAGTGTGGAAAATAACCTGTTCCATTAAGCCCAGTAACAATTATATGCATCTTTTCATCATCAAATAATCGCATATCCGTAATTCTAAGATATTCATTTTGTCGCTCCTGGTTTTGTAGCTTGATAAAAGCAATTTCGCTTGTTCGTTTGTCAGGTTTTTCAAGTGAATCGGGGGAATTTTCAGATTTTAAGGATGAACGAAGAACCCACACTAAAAAATGCGCTTAAGATAGTTAATAAGATAAAGGAGAAATAAGACGAGAAAATTTAGCATAAAGATATAACATTTACAAGATGGTGGCAAATATTGTTTTGTTCCAGATAAGCAGAATGCAACATATACAAATGTTTGATTTTCCTAATAAATTAATTAAAAAAAAAATCGTGAAAAATAATAATTTAGAGAATTTAGTACAATCAACTATCTTACTTTTGTTATAATTCGCGTGTCCAGCAATAGCAAAAGTGTGCTTTCTGAACCTTCCAGAAGATTATCAAATATATCCAAAAATTCTTCTGTCTCAACTGAATTAATAACATTATATGCTGTTGAGGTAGACATTTTATTGCATCGCAATATTAACATGTCAGGTAATGGATTATCTGTTGTTCCTTCAAAATATTCATCTAAAAAATCCATATGTAAAGAACTTTTTATATAAGAAGCAACTTTACTAATGTCAATGCGCGGCGGTGCTTCTTGGTTTTGATTATGATCTACTGAATTGATATTATCGAATTCTGTATAATGTAAAATAATTACATTAATTTTATTATTAAAAATAGACAAAAAAAGAACATACCATATTGAAGCCACTGTTGAAACTCCATGAATTTTATATACTTTTCATCAACCACATTTAACATATTTTCAAGGCGGTTGATGAGACATTCAGTATAAACTATAATAGAACGAACATCTAACTCTGATAATCCAAGACCTTTAAATCTTTGTTGCCTTGATTTGCAAAAATAGTTGAGAATAAAAATGTCAATAAGAAGGAACCAATGATATAAAGACATAAAGACATACCATTTACAATATCCAATTAACGTACTCAATCGTAAAAGTAGTCTTTCACAGCCCGGCCTGACATAATGGTGTATATATTCCCGAATTTGTTCGAAAGACTTTTGACCCTTACTTTCCCAATCTTTCAGCCCCTAAAGTTGTAAAAGTTTCAATATCAATATTAATATAATAGTAGACTTTTCTAAATTTAATTACCCTCTTAGTAAGATGCATTTCCAAATATTTATGCAGCAAAGAGCTTGGTCTTCCAGTGGCTAGAAAATGCACAAACTCTGCAGATAATTTTGAGTTTGCTTTTTATTTAATATATAATAAGTTAGAAACATGAGCTAGTTGCCTTTTTTTTAATTAATAACAATTTACTTACCATCATTTTCTAATAATACCGATTGAAATTTATCAATATATGTCTTGGCATTTGATTTCATGTTCTCGTATTCAGCTTTGATCTGTTTAAAACCTTCGAATATGTACTCTGTCAAATATTTAGTAGTAGTGTAAGTTTGAGATAAAGTTCTTATTTCATTTTTACGTGCATGAAGCAAGCCTGTATTAAGAATGACTTCAACTAATTTATCGCTTGTCGAAGTATTGGATTTCACAACTGGAGAGGTATAACTTGCGCGAACAAACAATATTATATAAGAGAGATCAGGTGTAACTGAAGCTTTTATAATTTTTGCACTCTAAATTAAGAATATTAATTTAATAATTTATCTTATCTATTATGTATGCCTGTTAAGAAAGAAGAACTACAAGCCTGTGACTTTATATGACTAGATATCGAGAGAGGTAGCAACTGATATATGCCATAAACACTAAATGTAATATAAAATAAAATTTCACTTTTTGTCTTCGTTATAAATTTCTTTTCATAGTAAAATTGAAAGGAACCTCAGATGCAAATTCCCGGATGCATCCCCCGCTATTAATAAATCAATAAGATTGGAAGGGTCATCTTCAAGTTCGTTCTCATATGATTCATTTATATTTCCCAAAAGATTGCTAAATTTTTTAAAAAAGATCGAATATGAAGCTAAAGATTATACCAAAAATGTAAAAAAGTATGCCCACCTTATTGGTTTTGCACGTGGGATTGTGTTAAGTTTAGGTAAATGTCTCTGTACAGGATGTGTGCTGAGATAATTAATCTGATAAGCCAAAATAATTAATAAGTTTAAAGCTAAAGAACTTCTTAAATAATAATTCATTTGAGTAAGTTTAATAGAAACCTGTTGTTCGTTCACGTTTTCATCATCCCTTTCATTCTCCTGAACCCAAATCAGAAAATTTATCGCGGATGATGATGAATTAATGGTTTGTTTCAGACCAGTAGATTGTGGAAATAATTCATGTATCATTTCCAATTTATCAACGTTGTAGAGTCTAATTGCTCCGCTTGAATAACCCAAAGCAATTACTTTGCCTGATAAAGTATCAATTATAATTATATATTTGACAACTTAAAACTATACAAGTATTCTGAATTATTACCGTCAGGTCTCCACGTTAAAACCTCCACTTTGTCTTCAGCATGCTTTTCAGCTGGCAAAGTCCAAATTTTTTCTAGGGAATTAAACCATCTAGCTACCCAAACAGAATCTGTTTCAGTGCAAACTGCAAGCAAATCCATTGTTGGACACATTGATATTAACTTTATAGGATCATTGACACCATGTTGGTTCATTAATCGGAATGATATATGTGAAGCAAATTCATGTTGGAATATCATTTTTTGCAAAATAAAATAACAAATAAAGTTTCGTTTATCACGCGTTGTTTTTTAAAAAATTGATTATGTAATATAAAAACCTATAAAGGAGCTATTTTGAAAATTGTTAAGTTTATCCGATATGGTTAAGGGTTCTCGACAAAAATTTAAACAGAGGTTTCGAAAATCTAACATTATACCACCAACTTTCAGAAATAATTACATACCAACAGATCAAAAAGACCATGAATCAACAAGCCAAGTGTCCACATTACTGGATAAGTTACGTAAGGAAACTCGGTTCGATAATGGAACCGTTTCTACAAATATTTCATCCACCTTACCACAACCAGCGTTTAATTATTTAATGAGAGAGCATGCCGAAAGAGAACAACAAGAAAGAGGAGAACGAGAGGTTATGAGACAACGAGTATCTGGTCCAGCACCACCCAAAAGCTGGCAAGAAGCTTGGCAAGGTAAAAGTGAAACAACAGAGTTACTTATTAAGTATCGAAAGGGAAGAAGGAGAGCCTGGGATGGTGAGGCAATTTGCCAGTGCTATTGATATATACTTTTAAAATGTGTCTTGATAGTTTTGCTTTGATATTAAAATTAACTCCCAATTACTTTCTTAGATTCAACCTTTCCAACGCGTAAAACTAAAACACTTTTGGAAATCTGTTCAAAAACAGTAGCCATAAATATTAAATCTTACATATCATATCCATATTTTGCAAATATTCCAACTCATCTGAAGCAATGTATTCTTTCGTCTTTGAGTGTTTATAATCCTCTTACCGAAGAAATACTTCCATTATTTAATACGGACATTGAATACGAAGAATTAGATCTTGCGAACAGTACTATCAATTTAGAAAGCTTCAAAAAATCTTTTTGGAAAATTGTTAAAGAAAAAGATTTAGTGAATAATTTAGTTAGAAATTGGGAAGACCTGGCAGATCAAGATGAAGAGACTGATATTATATGCTCTAGAATCTTTGGCAAACCAATGGACATTACAAACGACGATGGTTCAACAATAACGAACAAACTTATATCCAAACTTCCAAAACTTCGAAAATTAAATTTGGGATTTGCTCATAATATTTCCGGTATTCCTTTATCTACATTGTTGGTTGCAACATTGCCATTATTAACACATTTATCAATTGCTGGATGTTTTAATCGAGTGGATGGTCCGCACTCTTTACGTATTCTTTCAGGTTTAATAAATCTTTTGATTTTAGATATATCCTATTGTGAGTGGGCAACAGATCAAATTTTATTACAATTTATAAATTGGGATAGAGATTTAAAATCGCTGAGAATTTTGGTAGCAGTGAATTGTGGTAGTTGGAAAGACGTAGAAATTGTAAGAAAGAAATTATCTGAAAATCGAAGATCATTTGAACTTTGCACTGAATAGTAAATTGAGCAGTCTCATAGCGGTGAATTCGAAGTGATCTCGTTATTTATTATAAATAATTAAATAATCGCGACGACTAATTGTTTAGGAAACTTTTTAACAAATTTCTTAATCTAACAAATGTCTCATCCTGATGAATAACATCTATTTAACTGTATAATTTTAAAGTTAATTTCATATCGGTAATAATAATTGATAATATAAGCCTGATATGTAGTTTAGTGCATACTTTCTTTAATCTCTCTAAATTGTCTTTGAATTAGTCTGAAGCCTGAATATGTTTTCTTCTTGTTCTTTTCTATTATAATGCTTTTTATGTTCTTAATTAAATCATTGATAAGACTTTTTCTTAACAAATGATCATTTAGTTCAATATAATGCGATTATTAATATAACTATAAAGCCCATAGTTTTACCACTTTATCTCTTCCTCCAGATGATAAAATCGAGTCTTTAAACTTCACACACTCTACTTGCTGTGAATGTCCTTCAAAGCTCGAATGTTGAAAATTTGTTCGATTATAAATCTAATAAATTTATCAAATTAATCCCTTTTCGACAATAAAATTAAATATATATGTATATAACTAACCTTTATATCATTGCTGCCAGCACAACTAACTATTTTGTTGGTATCAAACTGTAAACTTGTGATACCATTATCATAAGAGAAAGTATCAATTATGGATCCTGTTCTTAGGTCCCATATCTTGATACCAAAATAAGAGTTATATCGATAAAAATAAAAAACAGTATTAATTATTAATCCGAGTAATAATATAGTGT
This sequence comes from Rhizophagus clarus, assembly GCA_015698045.1. Lineage (NCBI taxonomy): Eukaryota > Fungi > Glomeromycota > Glomeromycetes > Glomerales > Glomeraceae > Rhizophagus > Rhizophagus clarus. The sequence goes on from BLAL01000167.1 coordinate 186,382, forward strand.
ATAAAAATTTCAAGACATGAAATACCTTTATGCTTCTGTCAATACTTCCGCTTACAACATGACGGTCATCAAACTGAAGACTAGTAATGGGTCCTGTTTCATAACAAAGAAATTTATTACTTTAACTTAAAATCAAATAAAATTTATTATATTCTCTAACCTGTATGGCTCAACAGAGTTCTATGTGCCTGACCTGTTCTTACTATTAATTACAAAAGGCGAGAACAGTTATAATTAAATTTAATTTATACATGTATATATATATAGAAAATAGATCGCGCACGTACAGTCCCACATTCGTATTGCACCATCTTCAGTTCCACTCGCTAAGCCAACATCTCGGAACTGCAAAGCTCCGATAAATTCGCCTCCATCAAATATATAATTATCAAATAACAATCCTGCTTGCCTACGTTCAATTTTAGAGCTGGACATGGCCCACAAAATGTCCATAGTTAAAATACATTGTCCTGTTTCCATATCCCAATGTTTCATAGTCTTATCTGAAGATCCAGATACCTTTCACAATTGATAAAATAAATAAGTAACTAACTATTCTTTCTAGCTCAAAAATGCTATAAGATTCACTAAGACTCACGAGACTGTTATTTTCAAAATATAGACAAGTAATTGATTTACTGTGTCCCTCCAACGAAGATATCCAACAATTATCACCAACATTTGATAATCCATTTGTTTCATGTACCGAAGCTGAAGCGAAACTTAATTCTGATAAATTTGTCACAGATTCGGGATGGGATATTAGCTTAGATAAATCCCATTGACGAATCGTTTTATCGCGTGAGCCTGTCACTAAATGGGATCCATTTACTTGCAAACAATTAACTACATCTATTTAAATAGAATATATATATACAAAGAACAAAATTAGTAATGCATTTATATATTATTAAAAGATTAATTATTACCTTTATGTCCATCTAAAATACCCAAGCAGCGATAATTATTCAGATCCCAAGCTCTTAATGTACGATCTAAAGAAGCAGTGACAAGTGTCTCACAAGATCTATCGAAATCAAGGCACGTGATAACATCATCATGACCTTCCAAAACCTATATATTTTTTTAAGTAAAAAATACTGCCATAAAATTTAATGACTACATTTATATGTACCTTGATACATGTTCCATGTTCATAATTATGTTTTGCAACACCTTTTCCTATTATAATAATAATAAAAAATATATGTTTGTTATTAAAGATCTAAATTTAGCGAGAAATTTACATAATATCAGGAAAGTCATGAACCTTTTGTACGCGTTCGTCTTTCATTATAATTATTTTCGGGGTTAAAATTGGCAATCTTTTCATCTAAACTTTCCACTAAATTAAAATGTCAATATGTAACAAAAAGAAACAAAGAATCACAGCTAATATATAAAAATTAATAATTTACGTTGGCTGGATAGTTCGATCTGTCTTTCGTTACATTTTGCTAAATTCGTTTCCAAGTTTAGTTTTCTAGCGGTCAATTCTGCGATTTCACTTTCAATTTTTTTAATCTCGGCCTTTGTTCGTGACTAAATTAGATATATCATAAATAACTTGAAATATGCAATATTCTTTTGATTAGAACATACCTCTTGCATTTGTATTTTGTTGTTCTCTCTTACAACTCTATCACGGTCCGCAATAAGTTGATTAAGTGGTTTATAATCACTATCTATCGATGCTATTTTTTAATAGTAAATATAAGACTTATTAAAAAGATCAGATTTTAATAAGTCTATGTAAAAAAAAAATAAATAATTACAATTGGCTTTCCTTTTATTAGAAATAATCATTACCTATGTCAGACATTGCATCTTGCGGACCAAAAGCTTCGGTTAAAAGACCTCTTACTTTTCGTTTATGAAACTTTGATTTTTTCTTAGAATTATTTGGAGGCTCAACCTCTTGAAAAGTTGCTTTATATCCCTGAAACAACGATAAGGGAGCTTTAGATTCTGGTATCTCTGAATTAAATAAAATATCATCGGGATTTGGAGTAGTTGTACTTGTTGAAATGTCTTCTAAAGAAACAAGTTTGTTTGAACCTTCTTTTGTATGACGAGCACTTCCATTATTTACAAGTTGTTGTATGCGACGTTGATCCATTAACTGAGGTGCAAGTTCAGATAGAATATAAGCAGTATCTCCCTTTACAGCACGAGTTGTTAAAGGGGAGAAAAGCATAGATGCTGTGGTTGACACGGTGGTTGACATTGTACCAGTTACCGTACTCGCGATACTTTCAAGGTGCAATGATGGTAAAAAGTCATTTAAGCGAGAATCACTTAAACTGGAGAACCGTTTTGAATCTTGGTTCTTATTTGACGATAGAGAACCAGCATTATTGGTCGTGCTCATTGTTATGCTTCTCAACTACACATCCGACAAATTTTTACATCTAATCTATTTTTATAACTCGTTCTGGTGGAGTGGAAGATATCACATTGGATACAGTAACTATTTTTAGTCCTAAAGTGTAAAGTGTAACTATATACTTGGCACAATAGATATCACATCAATCAGTGTTCTGTTTCCGGGTGACTGGTGTGAACTAATGTCACGTGATATCTACATTTGTAATCAATATGATTTATAATCTTGCCGAAATTCTATATTTCTCCCTAAAAAAGTATAAATATGGTAAAAAAAAAATTTCTTTACCCAAAAACTTTGGTACCGAGTCAGTATCACAAAAAAATTTGATCTTTTTTTTCGAAACCTTTACAAGTAATTTATTAAACAATGGGCCGTCGTCCAGCTCGCTGTTACAGATACTGCAAAAATAAACCTTATCCCAAGAGTCGATTTTGTCGCGGTGTTCCTGGTAAGAATAAATAAATTGTACTTTATTACGAGTATGTAATTTATTAAAAAAAAATTTTTTCCTGTAAAATAGATCCAAAAATTAGAATTTTTGATTTAGGTCGGAAAAAGGCGAACGTGGACGAATTTCCTCTATGTATCCATCTACTTTCTGATGAACATCAACAGCTTTCTAGTGAGGCATTAGAAGCTGGACGTATTTGTGCTAACAAATATATTACAAAATTGGCCGGTAAAGACTCTTTCCATTTAAGAGTTCGTGTTCATCCCTTCCATGTTATTCGCATCAACAAAATGTTATCATGTGCTGGTGCTGATAGGTAATTTACTTTCTTTATAGTTCAAGACAATTATGTTTTTTTTTTTTGTATAATGTCAAATCATTATTTGAAATTATAGATTACAAACTGGTATGCGAGGAGCTTTTGGTAAACCTACGGGAACCGTTGCTCGTGTTGACATCGGACAGATTATTTTCTCTGTTCGCACCAAAGACAATAACAAAGCAACCGTTATTGAGGCTCTCAGACGTGCTAAGGTATCTCAGAACTTCTATTAAAAAAAAGAATTATATCATTCTTAAAATTAAAAAAGACAGGTATTAATTTGCTTGCATTCATATACAGTACAAGTTTCCTGGACGACAAAAGATTATTGTATCTAAGAAATGGGGATTCACAAAATTGTCTCGAGAAGAATATATGGAAAAGAGACAAAATGGTCTCTTGCAACCAGATGGTGCTTACGTTAAATATTTATCGCATCATGGCCCTCTTTCGAAACATCTTGCTCAAATCGCAGCTACTTCTTAATGAACAAATAAAAATTGATTTATCAAAGGGTTATTTTTAAGAAACCTGTCTTAAAAGTTTATTAAATTATGATAATAAATTTTTTTTTTTTATATATATATAAAATTTTTTTCTAGTCATTGTTGTCTTGCTTGAGAATTATTATTCTATGGAGCGAATGTTCTATAAAGTAAATCCCAGGATATTCCTAGTATTTGAGCATCATTTTCGACAGCATAGCAATTTATTACGCAAACTGGATCTCCTTCTTTGAGAGGAGCTGACAGACAATCTTGAGGTCTACCATACGGATGTATAGTGAATGAATCCTTAATATTCGATATTTAATATGAAAGATATCAGCAACTGAATTATTGAATTTGGACTTTAAATGAATAAAATTTACCTCATAATTTGAATCTTCATAACACCATTGTGTGTTGTTAGCGTTAATTGATGAATCCATGAAAACGGTGTTTTCTTTCCTATTCCATGATAAACTGAATTGATAATGGCAATATGATCAAAAATAATATAATAAAATATTCAGAAATTGAAATACTAAATGAATAAACCATACACAGTTCCTCCAGTTCCATGTATTTTAAATGGATTTTTGCACCCCGGATAATTTTGATGCAATAAGCTTATGTAAAATTTAACTTGACTGGGTATACTAGAACAGTCATTTAAATACATTGGATTTGTTGCCGAATCTAAACATTTCCAATGGTATTCTATTAAAAAAAAAACAAAATTAGTTCACGGTAATAAGATAGAAAGAATATATAAGTAAGTTGTTAGCATTACTATTTTGAATCGTATTAATTGAAAGCCTAGGTATACTTGGACCACCATGGCTGTGGGCACTACGACGAGAAAAACATTCCTGAAAACAAAATATGTTCAGTAATATTATAAAAACAAAATAATTTTTGAAATACATTCTATGCAAAAAAAGTAAAACCGAATACGCACGACCGAGGAAAGCAAAGGTATAAATAATTTATTTTTTATGTAAGTTAATACATGTTTTTCTCAATTTGGAAGTTACAAGGCAATATATCGTACAAGAAAGGAGCCTTCACTGTAACACCACACATCATGTCTTGAGTAGTAAGAATTTATTACATTTGAAAACGTCTTGTTTAAATTTTTATCAGATCAATATATATATTAGCTGTAGCTGATAAGAATCAAGTACAAGAGATCCACGGCGCGGACCTCATTAATATAGATTGAACACCTTAAATATCGCCATTCCTTGCGCCCCAATGCTCACTGTAAAAATTTGCTAAAAACAATAATGATGGAGGAAACGACGATATTTGTCCCAATGTGGCCTCCATTTAAAGACTTACCAGAGGTCAAATCTTTCATCGGCGTTATTTTCGCTGTAGCTGGCAATGTGAGTTTTTTTCACCTTTGTTTATTCATACTATTCTTTTTTTAACTAATACATATACTTTTATCGTCTATGTAAGATTTTGATATCTGTAGCATTGAATGTTCAAAAAAGCGCCCATAATGAACTAAATAGGCTCCAATTAAATAATTTCAATTCAGGAGCTTCTGGTTCGGATTTTTCGTCGCGTAGTTTACATACCAATAATGACGAATATGAAGTTTTATTAGATCCAGAACAATATAGCGAAACAAATTATCTTCGTTCTAAAGCATGGTGGGCTGGGATATTTTTAATGATCATTGGTAAGTAATTTTTAATCAATATGACTTCACACGCGGTTGTTCACATTCTGTGATTATTTGAAAGCAATTGTTCTTTTTCTCTTTAGGTGAATTAGGAAATTTTATGGCTTATGCATTCGCACCAGCTTCGGTAGTAGCTCCTTTAGGAACAGTTGCTTTGATTTCTAATGTTATTTTAGCTCCGATCATGTTAAAAGAAAGATTTCGTACGCAGGATTTAATAGGAATTCTTATTGCGATAATTGGAGCAGTTGTGGTTGTAGTCAATTCGAAGTCAGACGAAGTAAAGGTGCTTACTATTTCCGTGAATCTGTCTTATAATTGTTTAGAATTTATTTAAATTAATTTAATTATTTTTCAGCTTACGCCTGAAGCCATATGGACCGCCATTAAAGAGACAAAATTCATAATTTATTTTATAATTACAGCGGCATTGGCTAGTTTTTTAATGTATTTGTCCGATAGAGTTGGACATAAAACGTGTTTTGTTGATTTATCTCTAGTTGCAATTTTCGGTAATTACACAATGAAAGTTTCAAAGGTCAAATCTGTTTTCTTATATATATACTTATATTGTTCCGATAATTTTAGGTGGATATACTGTATTAGCGACAAAATCTCTTTCATCTATGTTGACAATGAAATTTGTCGCAATGTTTACTTACTCAATAACTTATCTTATATTGATAGTATTAATGGGTACGGCAGTATTTCAGATTCGATTCCTTAACAAAGCTTTAAAACAATTCGATTCAACGGTAAAATTATTTGATATTAAGAAAAATTTTTTAAAGATTTTGTTATTAAATTAAAACTCTCATACATATAGGAAGTTATTCCTATACAATTTGTTCTTTTTACAATCTCTGCAATCATAGGCAGTGCTGTATTATACAATGATTTTGCAGATATGAATTTCTGGAAATTTACTGGATTTTTTATAGGATGTATATTAACATTTGTAGGTGTTTATTTTATCACATCTAACAGAAATGAATCTGAAGGATATTCGCATCCAAGTTCTAGTAATTTATCGAGTGGATCTGTAAGGAGTAGCAGAATGGTAGATCCTTTACGTGCTGTATTACCTGTCTTGCCTGACGAACTTAATGGGTCTGGCGGTTCGGGTGAATTTAATAGGCAATATTCATCATTTAACCAAAGTTCGGTTGCTACGGGTATTCCCCGTAGACATACATTAACCGAACCAGCAGTTCTTTCCTCGAACTCACCGCTTTTAAATGGTTACAGTTCTTTGAGAAATGATGGAATATTAAGATCGTTAGGAGTTTCTGCAACTTCCTTGACTGCCGGAGTAAGTCAAGCATTAAATTCTGTGGGTGCTCGTCATTCGCATGCGTTAGGACTAGGTAGGATCAGAGAGTGTTTTATATGTGATTACTACTCAATGGTCAACTACTTTTTTCTAATTTTTTTTCTTTTTTTTAAAAAAATTTGGTTTTTTTGTCTAAATATCATTAGAACAAGTATTTGAAAATTATAAAGGGGGAGGAAAAGACTATAACGCTCATCGTCGAAGTATTTCTGTTCCTCCTGGTCTAGTTTCTCGTGGAGTTGATTATTCAAATCATCAAAATGCTAGAATAAGCAGCCCCCTAGTTATTAACGTTGATGATGATAGTGAAAGTTTTGGTGCACAGCCAAAATCTTATGCTAATTCATCATATAGCAATTCTGAATATTCCGATTACACAGATACTGCTCAAACTGACGACGACGCAAGAACAATTAGTGGATTGACTATTTCAACAAATGGAAGCAATGTAGGAAATTATATGGGTGATGAAAGTAGCACTTACGAGGCTTTCCATAATTACTCTGACGATATGGGTGATTTACCGGATTTGCCTTTAAGGCGAGATTATGGTGAATAGTAACAAAAGTGGGAGATTTTTTGTTGATTCACCTACTTATTGATAAAGGAAAGAAACTCTATTATTATAGCGAACTCATCAATTCTTTATCAGCTATTTACATCATTATCAATTTTTCAATGTTTTATTTATCTTGTCTTTTTTATAAATTATTGGACATTTTTTTCTATATTATTTATGTAATATTTATTTTTTCAATTTTTGAACAATATTTTAAAAAATAATTTTATATATTAAAAAAGGTTTAAAATCTTGATATATTATAACTTTAGCCTTGTTAATTACATTAAATTAATGCCTTTTACAAAATTTAATCTGATAAATAAAACTGTATATTGTATTTGATATAAAATTTACACATATTCTATACAAATTGTATTTTTTCCAAATCCTGCCCAGAAATAGATTAATATATTTTATTTCTAGAATTTTTTTTTTTTTTTTTTTTCATTGATTCTCATTATAACTTTCTTTATTTCCTCAAACTTTCCTCCCCTGGCTTTGCTTCGTTTTTTCCTTTAAACAGTCCCTTCTCATGATCTCTGCTTTTTTCATTATTATCTTCTACGCTCTTTTCACTCATTTTTTTAATCTTATCATCAACCTTATCTTCATTATTTTCCTTGATCGATTTTTCATTAATTATTTCCCTTACATTCTTTTTATTTTCATCTTTATTTTCTCCGTTTTCCTCTTTTTCTGCAATTATTTTGTCTCCAGCAATTTCTTTCCCTTTTTCTTTAGCTTCAGCAATCTCATTTTTCTCCTCAAATAAACTATCAACTTCATCATTTTCTACATCTTCCGAAGTATTTTCACTATCTTCCTCGACTATCTTATCTTCAATATTATCTTCTTTCTTTTTTTTGGTCATCTTTTTTGAATTCCTTTCATTTTCATCAATCATATCATCCTCGATGTCATAATCTCTTTTTTTCTTGACGACCTTTCCAACAACATTATCTTCGAATTGCTCTTCAAACATATCATGCTTTTCTTCATTAGCATCCTGTATTTTTTCTTCATCCATTTTATCTAGATCGTCTTCTGGTATATCAGTTTCTTGTTTTTCATAATAATAATCTTCATTCATATCATCATCTTCTTCGTTATCTGCTACTTCCAATTCTGCGTTATAAGTGAATTTAATAGGAACCAATTTGGGAGAATTAGCATTTTCTTTTTCTATTTCTTCTGCATTATAGGCGAAACTAATAGGAACCAATTTTGGAGACGTGGTAACTTCCATTAATTCCAACTTATCTGTAAGTGTAATTGTATTAGATAGAGATGGAAACGCGTCAAGAGATGATTGCACCGTTAAAACCTACAAAAAAAATTTTGAATTACCCAAATAAATTGTCAGAATTAACAGAAGAATAAATGAAAAATTGAGAATAATTTGTTAAATTAAGGAACGACATAGAACTTATTATTTAGTAATTGTTCTACTTGATTACCTTTTCCACGGCACGAAGCCATTTGATCAAAGTTTTATGATGCTGAAAAGGCCTTAGTATAAGCTCAGAAAGTCTTTGAATTGTGAATGGTGGTCTGTTATTCAAGTAGAATATTGAAAAAAAAAAAAAATATGTTTTTTTTAACGCTACTGTAAAGGTGAATAAATTTAATTATACGAAATACCTTTCAAAATTGTCCAATAATTGATTAATAGTTTGCTTGTAAATTTCAACATCCGTTTTGTGTTTCTCATTTTTATCTAAATCATCTCCATTTATCGCAATTTGAATATCTGAATCATGACATGTCTGTAGAAAAGAAATGATCAATATTAAAGATTGAATAGAAGTAAATTCAACTGTACACGAATAATTTACCTTTTCAAGCCTTTCCCTAATAATACTCATAACTTTTGACCAGGAAACACTTTTGAAACAAAATATTGTTATACATTTAATAAAACGCGGAAAAAGTGCACAGCCAACGCGAAAATACATACTTTAATTCGTTATTCTCAGAAATATACGATAATATTTCGTCGTCAGAGTAAGAATCTGAAGGATCTAGCAAGAGATAAGATTGTATTTACTGAATAAAATAATAAAATAAAAATAAATTAAAGCGACTCACGTTCTTCCAAAGCTGTAGAATTTTTAGAAGCTTCTTGCTCTTTCGGTGTTTGAGGTTGTGAACAGGGTTGAGAGGAGGGTGAATAAGATGGCGACGTTTGTAGTTGTGCTTGACGCGGAGGAGATAGTAAATTCACGGGAGATTGAGGTTCTGATTGGGAATCTTCAAATGATTTAGCTTGAGATGTAGTGGGTTCTAATTTTCAAGGCAAACAAGCTTAGAATAGTGAACCAAAAATTAGGTAGATCAATGCAATCTCACGAGTGGTTCACCTTCGTTAGTTAGACTCGTTGCGGCCATAACCTCTTCGGCTTTTGGCTTGGAATAGAGGAAACTGAAGAATGACGACATATGGTAAGTACAAAAAGTTTCTTTTTGAATGTTTGGATAAATGCAAACAAACGTGGCGATTGGCGAAGCAGGTGACAACTAAACAACAATGTTACTAATAACAAAACGTGATATCCAGTTTCACAAAACGTCATACAAATCACGACTTGTATTATAAAAAATTAAAAATAATCAAATATAAGAACAATAATACGAAAGATTGAATCTATTGCACCCAATAATCGACCTATTTGTGAGTTACTGGTTTGTAATGATTTTATCGCAGGAGTAGTTATTATATACCTACGCTGATACTAGAGTAACTAGATTAAATTCAAAGAGAAAAAGAGATTATAATGATGGTGAACGAGAGGTGATTTATAAAATTGGTTTTAGTTACCTCAAATGAACTCAAAACTACTCGATAGACCATTCGCGACATGGGACAATGCACCAGTTAATAATACTAATCCCATAACCCAAACTTCAAATATTAATTTCTTCCTCATTTGTTTTCTTCATCTTCGTAATAATGGCCATTTAAAAGTTAATGTATATCCATTATAAAAGCTGATTATAAATTATATGTAATGATGATGATGTTGATGAATATTTTGTGGAAAAAACGATAGGAACCTGTCGCTAATGGTCCAAATATATTATAAAATAAAGAAATGAATTAATCCATGAGTTTGTACTGGCTGTTGAATTTAGCTGTTGTCGTTTTAAATTCGTCTTTCTTAAGATTCAGGTAAAATAAAAAGAAAAATAGTATGACATTTATTACGAGTTTTATGCTCCATTATCCACTCTCCAATCGTTGGTCCTATTGAAAAATCTGCAAAATATGTCTCTTTGTATCCATCCAAAAGATGATTAATCTTAATTAAGGATATCCCTACAAATGACTTTATTTCATCCTTAAAATTTAAAAACCGCTCTCTAGTTTATATTTAATTTCCGGTCTCCAGCTGACTTACCAAGAGCCTCTGGTAGAATGTATTAACTTTATTAATATATCTTATATTTTAAATACCTTCGTGTTGGAGATGTGCAATCTGTTGCGCAATGCATAACTTGCTTCGGATAATTAATGATCCTACCAGAAGAAATGTATCCAAAAAGCCATTAACCAATAATAAGTTTAATATGTTAAAAATTGTCCCTGTGATTGTCTGGTTGATATAAATAAAATTCTTTTGCGTCCTTTTCTATCTGATAATGTTCAAAGTGGGCCAAAAACAAAATATACTTGAATAATTAAGAAGCCGTAAATTTAAATCGGATTCTTTCTCTTTAAATGCATTTATTTACCTGGGATAGCAGATTGTGTGGCCATTTTTGTGCGAAAAATTCAGTGATCACTAGAAACGAGATATTTAAATTTTTTCGATCGCGTTACTTTGTAACGATCATGTTATACAAGTACCAATAGGTATAAATTATACCTTTTTAGAAAATTAAATTATAGTTGATTGTGTGACAAATAGTGACAATAGGACAAATATTTACCTGAGCATTACAAATTGCAAATCTTTTTTTTTTTTGTATCAAAAAGATGCAATCCAGACGAGTTTTATTGAATCTTAGTAGTGTGATAAGAATTCCTTTTCACATACAGCGTCATTCAATGCCCGCACGAACATTTATTACATTTAATTTATGTAGTTCTTTGCGTTCTTTTAAAAAAATAAACGAAACAAAAAATGAGATCAATATAAATAAGGAAAAATTGTATAAGTTATCAAGTTATCAATGCCAACAAGGTGAATTAATTATTTAATACTTCTTCTTATTTCCTTTTTGTGATTAATTAGGTTTAATTCGATATTAAAAGTCTTTCATTTTATAATTATAGTTCGTACAATGTTCATTCAAACAGAAATTACGCCTAATCAGGACTCTTTAAAATTTAAACCTGGAGTACCAGTTATGGCGGACGGTAATACTGCAGAATTTCTTTCAGTAAATTCGGCGGCAATTTCACCTCTTGCAAAAAAATTATTTCAGATAGAAGGAGTTCGAGGTGTATTTTTTGGACCTGACTTTATTACAATTAGTAAGGATCAAGATACATCTTGGCAATTAATGAAACCCGATATATACGCAAATATTATGGATTTTTTTTCTTCGGGACAGCCAATATTGACTGAAGTCCAAACACCTTCTGATACAAAAATTAAGGATGATGATCCTGAAATTGTTCAAATGATTAAAGAACTATTGGATACAAGAATTAGGCCTGCAATACAAGACGATGGTGGTGACATTGAATATAAAGGATTTGATAATGGAGTTGTTAAATTGAAACTGAAAGGTGCTTGCAGATCTTGTGACTCTTCAATTGTTACACTTAGAAACGGTATTGAAAATATGTTAATGCATTATATTCCGGAAGTTACTTGCGTAGAACAAGTTTTGGATGAAGAAGAATCAATTTCTCAACGAGAATTTGAAAAATTAGAGCAAAAATTAGGAATGATTTAAAAATTTTTCTTGATTAGAATTTATTATTTATTTAAGTTCTTTCTAATATGTAATATTATAATGTTATTAAAACCGATATAAAGCTAAATCTAATTTGACATAATAGCAAAATTGCTATAAATTAACTATTTGTTTCGTTTTCTTGTTGATCCATTGCATAAAGCTGAGTGTACATCTTTACTAAAGATTCATAACCCATAAAATCACCACATCGAAGTAAATTTGCTGTTGATATTAAAGAATGAATATCACTTAGCATATTAATTACAAAAATAATTAATTAATTTTCTTACCAGCATCACAATTCAGTGGACTTGTCGGTTCCGGATTTGATAATAATAACCTGATCGCCATACATGCGGACTGCAAAGTCCACGCAGGACTCCAAGCAGTTTTCAGGATATCAAGACATATTTCTCCGGTCTGTATTTAAAAAAAGTATATAAATGTAAAGTAATAATTTCTTGACAAACACACACAATAAATGAATAAATTTTTCTCACTTTGAATGAAATGTTTGGATGGCATATCCTCGTTAAGAATTTGATTTTAGGTGGATGAATCGGATATGTTTTTGGAATTTCAATACGCAAAGTCCAATGACCCCCTGAATAAGATAAGAATGTCATGAACATATTAACTTTAAAATTATTAGTGTTTACATTACCTTCATAAGGAGTATCCGACTCTCCACACAAAACTGCATTCCAAATCAAAATGTTGTCATCTGATATGGGTGATAACTTGGCGAGATCCGGATTTGGTTCTTTTTGGTAATCCTTGAGTTCTTTAAGTAACCTTCTTGCTACTGCTTCCGCCATTTTATAAAGATTTACTAATTATCGGTTCAAAACAAATCATACGGTATATATACACGTGCTTTGTGACACAACCCGCAGATTATGACGGATGGAATTTTTACAGATGCCTCAATCAAATGGATTCACTTTCTCTGTTGCTTGTTCCCAAAAATCGTAAAGTAGAATTTGAAGTTGAGGTTTTCATTCAAGAATTAGCAAATGTTCCCTTAGTAACAGGTCTTTACTATGTAAAATTGAAGTTAAAAAATGGAGAAAAATCAAATAGTATGACTAATCGGTAATATAATTTAAATTATAATGTATAATTTTAGTTGTTTTTATAATTTATCATTCTAAACTCATTTTCCGAAATTACTAAAAACAGAGCACCTATTAAGGATCATTCTATTTTTTGGAACTGCAAATTAGAAAATTTTGTACAGATTGTCATAGGAAAGGATGGTGTTTTAATGCCATGTGAACTAAATCTCAAAATTAAACAAGTAAGAATATAACTTTTCACTTATTCATTCATTTTCTTTCTTTTGTTAAACTTCACATTTAAATGATTTTTTTTAGGAATTAAACGGAGGTAAAGAAATAAATAATATTGGAAAATTATCATTAAATCTTTCCGAATATGTCGGATTAAACTCAATGACTCGAAGATATTTGTTACAAGATAGTAAAATTAATTCGACACTTAAAGTATAATTTTTTTAATATCTGTTTGTTTATTATTATTATTATTATTATTATTTTGTAATAATTAAAACTAATCCTTTTTTATATAAAGTTGACGATTAATTTGAAACAAACTACAATGAATTCTAGTAGTTATAAAGTGTAAGTAACTATTTTTATTCGTCCTTTGTAAATGTTATAAGTTTTGAAAATATGTATATATAAATGTTTGCAAACATTAATAGGGGTATGTATTTATTTGATTGGCTAAGGTCATTGATATATGTATATTTTCTTATGCGTTTTAATATATCTTAGACCATCTCTCAAAAAAACGCAAATTTTTGGTGGAATTGCGGGAGTAATATCGGAACAAAGTGAACGACAGGATGATGAAAGATCACGTTAGTTATGCTCTTTAAAAAATTGACTTTGTACCTAATTTTTTATTAAATGCTTATCCGAATTTATACATTTTGTAGCTCGTGCTTTCAAGTCAAGCTTCAGCCCGCATTATATAAAGCGTTCTCGTTCGAATTCCTCTCTTGTATATATTATTTTATATATAGAATCCTTTTTATTTTATGGAAATATTTACTATTTTTTTTTTCTTTAATAATAATTCTAGGGATCGGCATATTATTCGCAAGCAACCCATGTTACTCCCATCACGTCATCGTTGGTGGCGAATTCTTTCCTTCGTAAAGTTGGTGATAAGTCGCCTACGGATGTGGTAGAAGAAATTTTTATGGGAACAGCTGTACTAAATGTTGACGAGAAAGAAAATGATGTGCCCAATCATATTGCAAAAGAACAGACGAAAAAAGTAGACTTGTAGTAGACTTTCCAACGTCATAATGATGAACAATAATTGATTATACGAGTATATGCTTCATAATATGCATTCGGTATAATGCTGCGTTCACATTCTCATTCTATCTTCTACATTCCAACTCTTTCACCTCATTTTATTTTATTAAAATATATTTGGACATCTAAATTACTATAATCGGTGTTAAACGATCTATTTTTGATCGACCGTGAATTTGTTCTACATATAGATTAGTAATAACATATATTTATAAAATGTCACGGGTTAACTAAATAGAACATCAGTTGCACTAAATAAATTCGATCGATTTCTCTGATTAATAATGTTCGCCTCCGACGGTAATTGTGCTAAAAATTTTAGATCAACTAGATCAAATTTATTAATCAGAAAATTATAAAAATAATGATAAGTATTTTACAATACAAATTATTCATGATTTATGCAATAAATTATTTTTTTAACGAAAATAAAGACTGTTAATTGCATTAATGTATTTATAATTTACACAACATACAAATATTTTTAATTCAAATACTGCGCATTTAACGTTCGCTCTGTGGCTTAAACCGCCCACGTTTTCCACCTCCCCCGATCACTTGTTACGCATTACATCACTTCATCAGATATTTTAACAATAAACTTAATTATATCACGATTAATTTCCTGAAAATGAATTTTATTTGTCTCTCTTTTCAAAGTCAGTGCTCAAGTTGTCGTTGTGCAGAAATGAAAAATTCTTTAATTATTATTATAAATTAAAGAATAAACAGGTAACTTCGATGTGAAAAATTCCTTGTTTGTATTAGTGTAATGTTTCACCATGCCCACTCTTTTTATTCCCCATTATTCTTCACCCACAATTTTATCCGCTTATCAATTTTTAAAGGCAAATCCTATGTGAATTTTTGAACTTAACTAATTAGTTTCAAATTGGTATGTTATATTTTTAATATATATATTTTTTTTCATTTCTGCGGAACACCTTAGTATGATTTGGACTTTTGGCCGGTTTCGTGCGACTTGCACAAAATAAGTCACCCAATTCTTCCATATTATTTATTCTTTCCCTTTTCTTCCAAAACGATCTTAACTTCTTTGGCTGATCCTTGCTTTTTCGTTTACGACATTGTTACAGGTTGTTCTCCTCTCCTAAATCCTTCCTTCGGTTCCTTCCCTTGTAATCATCCCTCGAAAACTCTACGGAAAACTCTGTTTCTTCACTACCCCTTTTGTAAATACCTTTTCTGGACCTTAGTGTAGAAACTCGCATATTTTATATTCCCCAAAAAGACCTCTGGCTCTCGTGGTCCAAAGAGAATAGAACCTGCTCGTTAGACTGATAAATAGACTTTTGTATGCACATAAAGTCCTTATAAGCAAAAGTTTAGAAAATTTCTTATATACAAAAATTTTTTTCATTTTCATTTTTTTTTTATTTTGCTTAGAATATATTACACGTTTAAGTGTGTGCATATCTTTGCACAAAAAAAAAATTTTTTTTTTTAACTTGTACGATATATTTATTTGTGTAAGTAACAGAGTGTTTCTGTAAAGGTAAGGATACAAATAATTTCCTATAATTTGATATATTATACATCTAATTAATGATCACTTCTCTGGTTACCTAACGCATTATTTAAATCTATTCTATTTATCAATAACTCCACTTTGAAATAAAAGGATAAATACAATAATGGAGGTATGATATATTTATTATATAGAGCAACCTAACAAACTGCAAATCTCGAGTATTTTTTTTTTCTCACGCAAATGCCTGAAAAGATTTTTTTTCCCTTTTTTTTGCAAAATGTAGCAAGAGAAGCCTGTCTCCAATGCTTGGAAGACTGTAAGTAATAATAAACAATATTATGTTTATACTTTTTGACATGTTTCTCATCACCAAGCCACAAATATTGTGTGACACCAACGTTTATTAAATAGTAATAGGAAAAGGAAAAGAAAGAATTGATTATTAAAAAAAAAATACCAATTGAAGTCACAAATTGTTCTTTAAACAATTAGATAGATTTAAGATCTACTTTCTTTAACTTAGTAACCTTTTACTAAATATTGGGATAACCATACTTTTCCACAATATGTATATAGATATTATATTTATTTTATTTTTTACATTGGATTCACTTTTAGCCCAAGTCAACCGCTGGTAGAGCTTCTAGTCCTGCATCAGCATCGAACAAATCAATTAACGCTAATGGCGAAAATCGTAGCGGCAAAAATAGTCCTTCACCGGCATCAAATTCCCCAACTACGTCAGCTAATTCAGTACCATATAATTGGAAGGTTGTTGGAAGTCCACCTACAAATTATATTCGGCCCGGCCCAGATGAGATTCAAGCTTATGTTGAAAGTATACCAAGTGGAAATGGTGAAGGAAATAGTGCGAATGGTGGTAAATGGAGTGCTTTAGGAGGATTACAGTGGAGCAGTGCTACATCCATCTGGAATGAAAAGAACCAGCAACAAGTTCCTAATTCAGGATCTAAAGCCGTACCTCGAGCATCTCCTACTCCTCCCCCTGTTTCAAAAAATGATGATAACAATTCATCATATGAACGAGAGATGAGTTCACCCCCCGGTATCACTGGAAAATTACCTGTACCAGTCCCCCCTCACCCGCAATATCGCCAACACAGAAGCCTTTCCTTTTCAGTCGGGCAACATGATACTGATTTGTTTGGTTATGCTCCAACCTCTGCTTCTCGTCGTGATAGTGAAGGTGGCTTACGGTTTGCATATCGTCATTCACTCCCTGTTATGGAGGAAGAAACCGATGATATATCACAATTCAATATGAAATTTCGTGTAAGGTCGAAGTCTTCGGCCGCGGCATTTATATCGGGCAATCATGATCTTTCTCAGGATGACATTAATGATTATCGTCGTGATTCTGAGCAATATTCGGAATCTGGGTCAATCTGGAATAATCAAGGATCACAAAGTGATGGTCCAATTCTTCATCACAGACGTTCTGTCCCTGGTACCTCTGATTATGGTATGTGGGATAGCTTAAATGCGCCAAGGCAGCCTGCACCGCCTTCTTCTTATTTAGCAGTCATGGCCGGTGAAAAAATGCGACAACGTCGATTTTCACTTTCACAGGTTCCTACGTATGGAAACGAATACCAGTATATTAATGAAAATCAAGATTTGCGAATGCTTAATCATCGGTAGGATAATTAATATTCGAACTTTTTATGGTCGATTTATTTTAATTTGTTTTATGTATACTCATTATATAGAACTGCGATCGATCCAACATTTGCGCACCTTGTGCAAAGACGTCATTCGGTTGCGGGTCCTGCAATTTCTTTTTCAACAAATCAACCAACGAGATATATATCTGATGCTTTGGAATCTCTTCATTTAACTAATGTACCGCAAGCATCATATACCAACGATACAGGGTATGCAAGTATTCCGGAGGACATTGATGATTATTTTGATAACGATGAACACCGTACCAGAGCGTGGAATGAACTTGGAAAAGGTCTTCCGCTACATGCTGTTCCAACACATGGTCCGCTATTTCTTGTAGAATTCAAAGCGGGTCGTACAGATTTGTTTTATGTAGCAGAAAACAGTGATGTTATGGTGAAAAAGGGTGATCTTGTTATTGTTGAGGCAGATCGTGGCAAAGATTTGGGAAAAGTTACTAATGATTCGATCATGCCTCATCAAGTTCAATTATTACAACAACAACAAGCTGACGCCATGAACGATGGACACCGTATGAGCAAAGAAATTCATCCTAAACGTATTTATCGGTTGGCCCAGCCAGCGGAAATCACAATGTTAGTAACTAAAAGTCAAGATGAAGCAAAAGCTATGTTAGTATGTCAGACAAAAGTTCGTCAAAAGAAATTACCAATGGAAGTTGTAGATGCTGAATATCAGTGGTAAGTGAATCGTTTTTTTCTTTGAATTTCTTTAATTTCTTTATAGGTTGTATTCTAAACAAATTAATATTACAGGGATCGACGCAAACTAACATTTTATTTTATTGCTGAGCGTCGCATTGATTTCCGCGAATTGGTCCGTGACCTATTCAAAATTTACAAAACACGTATCTGGATGTGTGCTGTTAACCCCATGATAAATAAGCCTAAAAAATGAACCTTTATGAAGAAAGTTAAGTGCGGTGCATTTTTTTTTTTTTTAAAAAAAAAAAATTCAATGCAAAGACAACAAAAAAAAAAGCATCGTTTTAAATTATTTGACCTTAAAATCAGTACATAAAAATGACTTTGTAATAATTATCTTTTTTTTTTTTGAAAAAAAAAAACACCCCAGGTCAAATAATTTTGAATTATCATCACATCCAATATTCAAAAAAAAAAAAAAAAAAAAATTATAATTTTTTTCTTTGTATCTATATTTTTTTTTTTACTCATAGTTAGAAGCTATAGATCCGAATACGTCTTTCATTATCTTATTAATGGGTCATTTGTGTAGCTTCATTTTTTTGTTTCATATATATTACTTATAATTATATTATCATCCCCATTGTCGTTCCCAACCTTCAGATTTTTTTTTTGTTTTATTACAGTAGACATATTATTGTAGAAAATTTATACAAGGGGATTTATATTACTTGAAAATTACAATATATATATTTTTTGTTTTGATATTCTGGTTGGGAATACAAGTGAAAGATAAAGAATAGAAAAAGGGGAATTCCTTTCATGTTATATTAAGATAATTTTATTATATATTTTTTTTTTCTTTTCTTTTCTTCCTTTCGCTTATTCGTTTTCGGATAATGTTTTTTTGTTGACTATAATAGTATTTTATTTTTATTTTTGTTTTATTTTTTTATTTTATTTTATTTTATTTTATTTTTATTTTTATTTTATTTTATTTTTTTTTTTTTGTTTTTTTTTTAAAACCTCACCATATCCTTACTTTCTTTTATTATATTCCGAACACGAAAAATACGCGAAAACTATATATTTTTTTTCCTTATAACTCAGTATTTTTAAAACAATTGTGTATACAAAACAATGCATTCAATTTTTTACTCTTTTTATATATATAAATGTGTTACGACTTATATTATTAACTCGGATTTTTTTGTTGTATGTTGTTATATAAAGAAAATCTCTTGTATATTTTAAACCAAAAGTCTTTTTGTTGTGGTGCGTTATAAAAGTGTTCTCATGTTCTTTAACTTTGATATTTACTATTTTGAGAAAGGGACAGCAGTATGAAAAATCAGTTTATTTGTTTATTTTATAATATATAATTTTTAGTATTTTACAAATTTTATTAAGAAATAAAAGTATCAAACTATAATTAATTTTAATCCGCATCTCTTCACAAATTATTTGTCACTTAGGTAAATTCTTAATGCCGGACAATTCCGCGACTTTTTAGTGGAAGTTGTGTCGGGAAATAACTATTATACACCTGGATGATCTGGAAGATCAAAAAAAAAAAAATGAATTCTAATGACAATATCAAAGAACAATTAAATGACTTGATAAATCAAGTATCAACGTTATATTCTTCAAAAAATATTACAGCACATTACCTTGATTATTTTAAACGAAATGCTAAACTTACAAAACTTGATGATGCTCCTGAACCAGTAAAAAAAGTACTAATTTATTCGTGTTAAAATTACAATAAGGTCCATTTATTGACTGTACCTTTGGTAGGTTGAAAAAGCATGTATTAACCTGAGAATTCGTAATGTATCTAGATTTTATCATGTAGAATCAGATTATTACAATTGGGAACTTCAAAGAAGAGCGTAAGTAAAATGATAATACATTCAATTTGCTTAGTTTTTATAAAGCTTCTAAATTTAATGTGATTAGGTTTCGTTTAACTTCCCCTTCAATAAATCACCTATGTAAGAGTGTTATTTTTGAAAATACTCGATCTTCTCATGATTCTATTGATGATCCATTAAATTCAAAGTATTATTGTGTTATCACTCAGGTATTTATTTGTTTATTTATTTATTTATTTTAATGTTCTTTTCATTTATTAATTTATCTACCGTTTTAGTATGTTGGATCTATAAATACACAAAAACTTATGAACTTTGTAAGAACTTTGAAAAATAAACAAATAAGTAAAAAGAATTATAATTTTCGCGTCACTGATGGAGAAAAGTCTGTAAGATTGACAGGCTTTGAAAACAATGGAGTTTCACCTATCGGAATGACTTTTCAAATTCCAATAGTATTATCTAGTACTATAACAGAATTACAACCACCTGTCCTTTATCTTGGCGCTGGTCATATAGATTGGAAATTAGCTTTACCAGTGCATGATTTTATATCGGCTACAAATTGTTTTATAACCGATTTATCATAAATTTTTGTATTGATATCATGTATCATTGCAAACTTTTGATGAACTAAATTACACATTAAATTTTAATTGTTAAAAATTATTTCTAAATCAATACTTTTTTTGTTATATACAAATATTAAAGGAAAAAGATCCCGCTCTGTTTACTACTTTATAAGAAATTTTTATGATTATTTACAGAATTAAGTAAATTAAGTATATTATTATCCCTAATATTGTTTATTAGATTAAGTAAGTTTCTTCAAATCAGAAGAGATGAGGTTCCGATAAACGGGGAGGAGGGGTTTGGATTGCCCCGAAAGGTGTTACAGTCTTCCAGATAATCGCCTGCTGGCTATTCTTTAGAAATTGTTGGTCCTCATCAAAAGGTTCTTTGAATCGCCGCCAAATGGATCCTGCGAGACGCTCCAGATGAAAAGGTTCGGCTTCCATCTCAGCCATCAGCCGAGACTCTTCACCCCAGCCAATACGAGATGAGAGCTATAAAAATAAAAAAAAATTAGTGTTATAAATGAAAAAAAAAAACCGACAAGTCAATGAAGAATCTTATTAATTACTTCTTTTATTCTACGTTCTCGCGCTTCAATTCGGCATTTATTGAGGAATTCGCGCCGCTTTTCTTCATTTTCTCTCCTTTGCCGCTCTTCTTCAGCCTTACGCTGTTCTTCTTCTTCTCTTTTCTTAGCGGCTAATTTTTTTGCCTCTTCTTTTGCTGCCTTCTCTGCCATGAATTTCATAATTTCGTGTTCAAGATGTTGAATCGCTTCTTTATTTTCTTCTTCTCTTATTTTCGATTTTTCAATGTGCTCATTCTCTTCATCAGCTCGGGCACCATCTTGCTCATTTTCTCCTGATTTTAATGGTAATGGTAGTTCTGGTTTTGGATCTTTTGGTTTAACTTTGCACCATGATGGTAATGGTTTTATCTCAATAGGACCAGTTGAAAAGCCTCCATCATAGAGCATAGGTTTAGCCTTATTGATCGCAGTTTCTGCTTGCTTCTTAGGTTTTTGTTTTTCAAGTGAAGAAAGCGGTGGTATTGGTAACTCTTTGCGTTTAACAACGACGCTCTTTGGCGCCGCACGACGCAAGCTTGTAGCTGAACGATTTCTAGAGTTTGCACTTGTACTTCCTGATGTACGTAATACATTTGCTCTAGTACTTTTAGATGGTCCATCATGTTGATTTCGAACAGGAGAAGGAGATCTACTCGGTAGATTGTCTAATTCTGCAGCTATCATTCTCGCGAGATCATCACCTTTAACTTCGGAACTAGAGTTTATTCTCGGAGTCACGTTTTGATCGCTTCGATCCTCATTGATTCTTACATCATCTGGCGCATTTCGCAAGATTTGTTTTCTTATCATCTCCCGATCTTCTTTGGTGAGAGTATCATTCCTTGAACAACTTTTTGTACCATCTGCATTTTTTGATCGCTCATTTGATTGTTTGTTGGTCGTGTCGTTCTGAGAATAATCTCTCCTCATCACCTTAATTGATCGGATTGGTTGCTCACTAGATTGTGCTATTTCAGTTGATTGGTCTTGTTGCGATTTAGGTTGCACTGGATTTGGCACCTTGAATGAGCCATATTGTTTGGGTGTTTTTGATGTGGCTCTCGGCGAATTTCCTCGAGTTACTTTTCTCTTTCTCTATTATATCAAAAACGAATAAATTTTAATGATGTATTAATTAAATTATGCTACGTCAATATATTTAATATTTCATTTTACCTTAGGTCCTGCAATTTCGTTAAGATTATTTGAAGGAAAACGTACACAAACAACATATAGTTATTATACATAAAGAAAAAAAGAGAGAGAAAATCAGAAATATATATCATTTGTAAAACGAATTTTGAAAAGGCAACCAAACGAACGAAAATATTTTATTATGTAAGCAATGTTGATAAGAGTAAACTCAAGTATCAACTTTGAATACAAGAAGGAACAAAGTTTTGAAAAACACAGTATCAAAAGGTCCCTTCTCCTTTTCCTTCAATAATATAACATCAAAGACAATAAAGTAAAACAAAGTAGTATGAACTATGAAAATTCATATAAAAGGTAGGTAGAAAGCAAAAAAAACCTATATCTCTTCCATCAAAAGAAAGATAACTCCAATATCGTTACATTATGTAAGGTATTGAAAGAAAAGGAGAGAATTATAGAGGGTAATTGATTCTAAACAGTATCACTACCTGAATCTTCCGATTCGGAACCAGATGAATCTGAACTCTGACTATCAGAGGAGTCCTCAGAACTATAGTGACTTTCGTTAAAAGCTATTTAAGAAAGGGAAAATTTTAAAATGTTATAAATAACATTTTATATATATGAAATAATATATATATATTATATTAATAATGTAAACGTAATATAATGTAATATATACCATCGCTAGAAGAAGTGAATTTGGCCAACGTCTTTTCCAGGGCAAGGATCTTTTGATCTTCATCTTCCCTGGAATGTTTGCGTGCCTTTTTTGCTGGTGGTGGACGTCTTTTTTGTTTATTGATTCGTTTCGAAACGAATTCGAACACTTTCTTTGCTGTTTTTACATCTAGGGTCTCTATTTCTAATTCATAATTACCATTGTCGTTCTATTCAAATAGATAGTGTTTAATAAAATTACATAATTTCGCGTACAGTAAATCACGTGATTGTCTTCCGCGAATGATAGATACCTGTAAAGGCGCTCCACTTTCACGTAACAGATCAATGAGTTGGTTCATATCTGTATCGGTAAGAAGTTCGATGCTACTGCTAAGAAAAGCTTTTTGATCATTCGAAAGACCATCATCATCGCGTTGTTTTCCACCTCGAGGACGCTTTAGTGATTTCTTTTCAATATCAACGTCCATCAGATCGTGAAAACTACCTTTACTAGTCGATGCTTTATCACTCTTGATTTTTTTAGATTTACCCTTTTTAGGGTTGCTTATCAATGCGCTCAACTCGTTCAACTTCTTTTGTATTTTTTTTATTTTTGGTTCTAAAAGAAAAAAAATGCGTTCAAAAAAACCAAGCAAATAAATTGAAAAATAAGAAACTGAACATTATAAATGGCTTACTTGAAACTTCCTCTTCGTCAAATTCTTCTTCAGATGAACTATCAGTGTCGGTATCATCATCCCTTACTGCTTTCGTTTTTCCTTTTTGTTTAACTTGAGGAACAGGTTTTTCGGCCCATTTTTTGTTAAAGACGGACTCTAATGTTTTACCCATGTTATAAACTTCACTTCCGACGCCATTATATGTATAGCAATTACGAAACATTAGACGAATGTCCTCTTCGAACTCTTCTGCGTTTGCATATTGATCGTTCTCTAATTTTGAATTTATAGTAGCTAAGTCCATTGGACGTTTTATGACCTTGTAATAATCTGGAACCCCTAGTTTCTCATCATCAACAGGCTCATAGAATGGGTAAGCGTAAGGCCAATGTGTCTTTTTCTTGAGTTCTCGAAGAACGCTACGACAGAAATTAAGTTCAATATTCTTTTTAGTCTTCTTACGACGACCTGGTTGAGGCGCTTCAGGAAGGTCTTTGGCAGGAGCTTTAATTATTCTTTTTGGACGAGATTCATCAATAGTCAAATTTACAGTCGATGAAGGTGTAACAGTAGCAGCAGGGGCAGGTGTAGTAGTCTTTACAGACTTTGCCGCTTTAGTAGAAGTTTCAGCAGCAGGAGGTTTGATCTTTTACGTAGAAGTTAAATGAAAATACCGAAAAAAAAGCTTCAATAAAAAGAGGGAAATGACGCAAAGATCTTTTACCTCTTTTTTGCCCCCAGGGAAGCTACTAAGTTGTATGTTGAATAAACTTTCCAATTCTCTTGCTTGTTGAGAGACAGGATGATCAACACCATTATACAGGATGCAGTTTGAAAAAATGAGTCGAACATCTGACTCGAAGTCTGCTACAGTAGTATATTGAAGAGCATTAAGCTTGGATTCTACAGTTCCAAGATCCATTGGCTGTTTGATAATATCGAAGTAGTCAGGTATCCCATATTTGACAGGGTCAACAGGTTCAAGGAAAAGTCCAGCTGAAGGATGCTTCTTCAATTCTTTGAGAGCAGCAGTACAATATTTGAGATGTTTACGAGCCATGCTCTTAGAAAACCAATCATTTTGTTGATTTTGTTGAGGTTCAACGCTGCATATAGCAGAGGAAAATAATAGACATAAGAAGTAAAAATTAGAAATATTATAATTAGCATAAGTCATAAGTTACAATAACTTTAATAATTTAATCAAGCAAAGACGCTGCGGAATAATGTTGAGAACATAACAAATTAACAGTGAGAGAAATTTAATCAAACATTTAATGCTTATTTGAGTAAAAATAAAAGCTTAAAACGTTCTTAAACCACTTAATCTTTACAAAAATTTTGTTTTTATAAAATTTTTCATATTTTTTTTCGGAGAAAGATACGAAAAAAAACCTATCTATTTTATATAAACAAACTGATTTATAAACAAAAGATTTTCGCTTACTTGGTTTCAATAATAGGGGTAGCCTCGTTTTTTGTGGTTTTAGTAGGTTTTTTAGTTGCTCGGCGCATTTTGAAAATGTCGTTACAAGAAAGTTATAATCGTGACAATAGAAGTTTGATATATTTATAAGGATAGGGATAATATTTATAGGATTTTTGTTTTGAAAAAATCGCTTCTCGCTCTCGCTTCTCTCAGAATGAAAACCAAGAGGAGAAATTTTTGACAAATTACATATTTATATCTCAAACAAAAAAATTTAATGACGTATTATACGCAGTAGCAAAAAGCCGGCAAAAAGGTTCTCACTAACAGAAAAAAAAAAATTTCGGATTTTAATGGAAAACGCTAAAGCGCCAATCTTATTATGACGCAGTTACTCCGCAGTTATTACAAAAAAATCCAGGAACTTAACAGGAAATTAGCTTGTTTATAATTAAGTGTTCATATTGACCATTTTAACTACCTTCAGAGGATCCGAAACACATAACCTCACTATAATCACCTATTTTACACGAAATTGTAATTCTGGCCGACATTAATGAATTACCTTATCACATATGGCGTGACTAAAGAATGGGTGATTATATGGGAGGTGACTATACTGTAGTTAAATTGATGGATTCTTCAACCTTTATAACTTACAATATTTTTAAGCAAAAGGTTTAAAATAAATGAGTAATCTAATTATAGGAACTAATTAAAGTTGATGACGTAGTCAAACTCCAAAAAAAAAATCACAATATACAATTTGATAAAACTTTTTATTGATTTCTTTGACGTATTGAATAGCATAATATAGTAAATAGTAAGCCCTGTTTTGTACAATATTTACATTATATAAAGCTGTTCGCGTGTTTTTTTTGTAATGTTAGACATCTATGAGCGACCGTAAGCTGAACCTTCAAGGTTACGGCATTTAATTGAAAATTCAGTCACATATGGCGTGACTAAAGAATGGGTGATTATATGGGAGGTGACTATACTGTAGTTAAATTGATGGATTCTTCAACCTTTATAACTTACAATATTTTTAAGCAAAAGGTTTAAAATAAATGAGTAATCTAATTATAGGAACTAATTAAAGTTGATGACGTAGTCAAACTCCAAAAAAAAAATCACAATATACAATTTGATAAAACTTTTTATTGATTTCTTTGACGTATTGAATAGCATAATATAGTAAATAGTAAGCCCTGTTTTGTACAATATTTACATTATATAAAGCTGTTCGCGTGTTTTTTTTGTAATGTTAGACATCTATGAGCGACCGTAAGCTGAACCTTCAAGGTTACGGCATTTAATTGAAAATTCAGTTACGATATCTTTAAAACGTTGAAGAGATCTTGTACTATTAAGAAAGTATTAATTATGAATGTATCAGTAATAAATTGAAAATTCATTATAAAAAGAATTTACCCCAGAATTCCCTTAGCAAAGTTTTGTTTGGCCATTTGATCCACATGTGGTGAAGGAAAGTTATCCTATGAAAAAAAAGTAACCAAATTAGTAAATCACAAATAAAATTATTAACATGTTCATAATAATACCTCTGCTAATAAAATCCCCAACCACTCTCTACTGGCTTCGATATATCGTTCCGTCATCTTATATAAAACAGGAGACAATGAACCAATGAATGATCGTGGTAATTTACCCCCGATCCCCTAATAATAATTAATGATTTACTATCGATTATATTAAAATTATATAAAATAATTAACTTGCTTACCAATAACAGTTCTCTCATTATATCTAGTCCATAAGTCATCATCACGTTTTCAATCCCTTTTGCAAATTTATCATTTTCATAATCCTGTCCTACAAATTCTCCCTTTTAACCATGATTATAATGAGCAAAAGCTTAGTGACAAAGAAAATCAGAATTCATAAATAAATGCTTACTATAAAATTCACCGCCGACTTTAAGGCTAATCTTTCTTGCAAACCTAGACCTGCTACAGAGAATGTCATAATTCCATTAAACATTTCAGATGGTAAGGAATACAATAATAATGGACATTTTTTAAGAAACTAATTTATATAATATAATAACATAAATTAGCATTATATGAACTGAGAATTAGAATGGCCCTTGTTGTATTAGAAATCTAACACATACCTTTGTAATAAGCAAAAAATAAGAATTAACAATATCTGGATATTGTTCCATCTCTAGATATTAAAAAAAATTAACGATTACGAATCATCTAATTATGGTTTAATTGAAAAACTTACCAGTCTTATTCCTCACATGTTGTATGGTAGTTGAAGTTAAGGAAATTAACATATCCATCAAATCGACACCATGATTAGGACTTGAACCATAAACGGTTACTATTTGAACTGCAGTTTCTAACCAATTTGCATATGGATGTCGTTGAAAAGAACTTTTAATTAGAGGTACAACAATTTCGAAAGGTACGGAAAGTAAATTTGGTGTAATACGAATCCCAATATTAAGAAATTTACAAAGACACTATAATAAGCGAGGTATTAATTCAAACAATTATTGAAGAATTAAAAAAAGACATATATTTAAAAAAAATACCTCTATAACTTCATTATCTTGACACCAAATTTCTGCAATACTTCGAGTAATTTCTGACAAAGCATTGATCAAATCTTGAACTGGTATAGAATCAAAAACAGTAAGACTGTGTTTTGTTTTTGAGTCATCCTCATCAATTACGATTAAATTTTCATCAGGTGGTTGAATCCCACGCCCACAACACGTTAGATATTCTAACTGTATAATAATAATTTCTCTAAACTGTGAAGGATTCTAAAAAAAAAAAAAATTAGAAAATTGTAAAAAAAAAAACTATCAAATAAATTAATATTCATTAATCAAGACCTGTTTCCCATGTAAAACTACATCCTTCATCGTTTGCATAATATCACTTGTTATAGACTATCAAAATATATTTAAATAAATAAAAAAATATAATTTGTGATTACAAGGATATGTTTTACAGATCAATTTACCAATAATGGTTGTATCATCTTTTCTGGAGGCAAAACCTGAATTACATCCGCTATTGATTCAATGACCTTTTGTTTTTCCCTCGGCTAAAAATAAAAGGAAATGAATATAATACCATAAAGGCAGTGGGTATGTAAGAAACGTACTTGGATGTTTGGACCAACAACTATATACATATTCACTAGATCTTCTATGCCGTTGACTAATGAATCGCGACAAATATCACAAACTTCTTTAAATGCTGTAGCAGCTGCTAAAGCTAATTCAATATCACTTAGTGCAGGTATAAGATAATTTAATGCAGACAGTATGTATTGAGGGTTAGATTTGAACCAATCTGCATAAGAACCTTTAAATAAAATTTATCAATAAATAAATCATACTTTCATTAAAATCGTAAAGAAGAACAGAAAATTATAAATACCAATTAGAGAAAGTGCAGTGTTTCTTAACTTGGTATGACCTTGCACAGGTAATCTTCCATAAACTTCTGAACCAAAAAGTTGTGGTAAATAGATGTTCTCGCTATTGCTTACGGCCTCAGCTATTGATTTTATACAGAATAATGTAGACTCCAATTCCTAGTAAAAAAAAATAATAACACCAATAATTTAAGATAATCAAGATGGTAATTTAAATTAAGGATAAATTTATACCTGCCACTGATTTTGATCTCTTCCCGGTGTATTTGTTAGAGATATTGCCATTTCCACCAAAAAAGCTAACATTTGATCTTTTAAGACATAATATGTGTTCAAAATTGTGTCCCCGACATCCCTTCGATAATGCCAAAATCGTTCTTTCACATCTAAATAATTATATATACGTATATTATAACTACCTTATTTGGTGAACATAAGATTAACAAAAACAATAATCATTTTGGCACCTTTAGTAAATTCTGACCATTCTGAATCTGGCGGATATTGTACTTTACGCCGTAGAACCTCTATCAATCTGCGAAAAATGACAATGGACGATTCTCGTATTTGTTGAATATTTGTGGGTGAGATATTAAGTGCTTGAATGTCCGATACAGAAGCATCGTTTTCAGATGCAGAAATAACTGGAATTACTTCTGGATCACATAAAGATTCCTGTAACATAAACCAAAATTGCAAAGGCATCTCACTAATGTATATGGCAGCCTATGTTAAGGATCACTATGACAATACGAAAAAAATTGATGGCGACCACAAAAAAAGGATATTTCTTGGTCTTGTCCAAAATAACCAGGAAATCCTGCAAACATTAACATCATTTCCAAGTAAACAACAATATCTTGTCTTAAGAAATTTATTGCAACATAATTCGTAAAGTTATCTCCAAAAGTTGTCATCAATCTACAAAGATTTCTTGCAGCAAGTTCGTCTCCATCTAATAATATTAAAGAATTAATAAAGCTATTATCGCGTTTCTTTTTTTTTTTTATAAAATATTAATGCTAATTTCGGAACTTTAAGCATTACCGTTAATAGCTCTGGTTATTTGACTTTTTGCCCAGTCGCCAGTCATACATTGGAGTATCTTCTCACACACTGTATCCTGATAGTAAGTAATACGAGTTTGTGAAATAAATTCGACTAAAACTTCCGTTGCCACATCATTCATTGATTCAACAGAGAATAGAGCTATAACGTGATCGATAAGAAGGTGAAGCATTCTTTAAATAAAATGTCGTAAATCATAAGTAATTTTTAGTAATTGAATTTAATTGCATAATATATGAAAAAAAGCAATATTACTCGAAAGGTACACCATATTGGATCCAACTCTGCAAACATCGAAGACATTTTTGTTTTAATATAATATCCCGTTCTGAATATCCGTGATGAGCAGATAGCAAATTTCTCAGCATTGACATTACACGCGGGATAGAATCAATAAGTTCCTGATTAACTTTTGCTCTACACGAATCGGATATAAAATCAAGTATGTAAAATAAATTTATGAAAATTGATAGATTAAATATCGACTATTACTTTCTTTCTCCTATCAAATCAGCCCTCAGAACTTCCTCGGGAACAATAGTTAAAAATTCAAGAAGTGGTAATTCAATGAATAGAGGTTGATACTGGTTTTGTGCTGAAATAGTCATGGATTCAGTATGTAAATAATTGAAAAAATCCGATATAAAATTCGTCCAAAATTCAGGAACCGCTTGAAGTGCAAAGGCCGTAAGCTTTAATATTTTGGCAAATTCCATTATTAGTCTTATTAATCCTTAAAAGAATATTAACATGATTAAGCAACATCTAGCAAAACTTACTGCAAGACACAATTTTGTAATAACGACCATTGGTCCATTTGAAAGACGCACAATCCACCTTAGAAGTTCATTGCGAACCCATTCTTTTCGGTCAGGAGGTAAAGTATGCCTTAATTAAAAAATGAAATTTTACAATAAGAGATTTTATACGTTTAAAGATGATTTGTTTTACGATTTCTTTTATTAATCATCAATAATAATATGTAAATTTATAATTATAATTACTATTTGTTCTCTCTTATTCTTCTTACCAGTCTCTCGATATTTTAACTTGAAAAGTGTGAGCCCCGAAGAATTGAGAATTAACTGACTGTATAGTCAGGTAATGAAGAAGAACCATTAAATTTTCGCCCACCCAAAAAAATTCATACCATGTTAGGAGCCTAAATTTAATTCCATAAAAAATTTGAAAATATTGATCGTTATAACCTCAGAAGCTAGTAATTGTGGCGCTAATTCCCAAGCATATTGTTGCTTTTGAAGGGCTTGCAAATATTCTTGTGCTGAATTAGAGTCTACGTTTCCATAGAGTTGCGCTATTATCTAGTGAATTTTTATCATGTATGTTAACTAGCCTTGAATCATTCTAAAATTATAATTTTAAACACGTACTTGTTCAACTTGAGCTAATGATTGAATATCCATTGTAAATTTTAATCGAGCTACTTGCTTATGCTTCAGACCCATATATATGTTACCGTATTGCCGGAATTCGTGTAACGGCGGTGTAACATGGGTTTATAAAAAGAAAATTGTATATATTTCAAAATCCAAACTGTAATAATGAGTGAATTAAGACGGTTCAAGACTACCGATTTATTTCGCTTCAATAACGTGTAAATAAAATTTTAATAGTTTAAGTCCTTATTCATTTTAGGGATTATTTTTGTTACAAAAAAATTAATTTATTTTCTTGTTTTACGCGTAAAGAAATCTTGATGTTCTAACAGAGACGGTAAACTACTACTGTATATTATTAAAATTATATTATTATATTGGTGTAGTGTATAAACTGATTTCTTAATCGCGACAGTACAATATTTCATTCTATCTTACTTATTTGGCGCGTTGGCCAGACCTTTTCTGTGTTCAAGAATCACCCAGTGGAACTATTATGGGTTACAGTTAAGTTTATAAATACATTCATCTATCTTCTCTTATTTACAATTCTTGGTTTTGCGATATTATAGTAATGGGAAAAGCCGAAGGACGTAATAAAGATTGGCATGGTCATGTTACAGCAATCACTGTAGCTCCTGAATATCGACGATTAGGTTTGGCGGATGGAATGATGAAGTTATTAGAAAATGTATCGGAAAAGATGTCCGTGCAATATTTATTTATTTCTTTTTATATGTTCCATTTTTAACATATCTATGTAATTCATTTCATGGAACTTTATAGTTATGATGGATACTTCGTCGATTTATTTGTTCGCGTATCAAATAAAGTTGCAATCGGGATGTATAAAAAGTTTGGATATTCTGTTTTTAGACGTGTAAACGGATATTATTCTTCGGGGGATAATAATGAAGAAGATGCATTTGGTAAGTTTATCTCTTATAACAACGAGATTGTGTTTTACAGCTTGTTAATAAAAATTTTTCTCTAATTAGATATGAGAAAACCTTTACCAAGAGATGAAAACCGTGAAAGCGTGATTGAAAACGGGGAGAATAATATTGTTAAACCTGAAGATTTGTAGATTCGTAGATTTTGTAGAAATAAAATTTAATCAGTTATATAGGTTTTAAGTTTGTAGCCCAGATTTTTTGAATAAAGTATATAAATATAATCGATGGTTGTACAATTTCCAGCAAGAAATCACCGACACGACGTCACGTGATAAATTCGCAGATCATTTCCAAAAATAGATAGTAATCCAAATAAAACAGTAAAAACACCATATATACAGAATCAAAAATGCAATTTTGCAAGATTACTTACACGGGTTTTGAATGGCAATTTTTTGTCCTTCCTTTCAACCTTAATAAAACTTGTAGAGAAGGTAGAGAAGATATGTATTCTTATAGAAATTATGATTTTAAAAGTCAAATAATATTTGTATTCAAAAAAAAAACAATTTTGGTTAAAATTAATCTAATCATCTTTAGATATGATCGGCAAAATGATCACGTGCCGATGATTTCCTTCAATTTTTAATGCAGATCATGTGATTTTATAATATTATTAATTCTGCATAAAAAAACCAGTGTTCGAACTTGTCCTTTGAAATTGTAATATGGCAGAATATCTCGCTTCGATCTACGGTACAGAGAAGGACAAGTAAGTATATTAAAATTGTTCAATAGATTCTTTGTGCTTTGTAAGCTATACTCACTTTATTTCTTTTCAGAGTCAATTGTTCCTTTTATTTTAAAATTGGGGCCTGTAGACATGGGGATCGTTGTAGTAGAAAACATGTTAAGCCTACTTTTTCACAAACAATTCTTTGTTCTAACATATATCAAAATCCCGCACATGATACTAATTGTAATATGTCCGAGGAACAAATTCAAGCGCATTTTGACGATTTTTACGAAGACTTTTTTACTGAATTGTGCAAATACGGGGAAGTTGAAGAGATGCATGTATGTGATAATGTAGGTGATCATTTAATCGGAAATGTTTATGCTCGATTTAGATATGAAGAGGATGCTCAAAAAGCAGTAGATAATCTGAATCAAAGATTCTATGCCGGTAGGTTGTTTGCTTAATTTTTTTATTTACGAGAGACTTTAATGAACAACAAACAATTCATTCTTTCTTAATTAAAAATAAAAAAGGGCGGCCTATTTATGCTGAACTTTCTCCAGTCACAGATTTTCGAGAAGCATGCTGTCGCCAAAATGAAAATGCAGAATGTACCAGAGGAGGATTTTGTAATTTTATGCATTTAAAGGAAGTGTCTAGATATTTAAAGAAAGAGCTTTTTGCTGCTCAGAGAAATTTTTTGCGTGAACAAAGACGCGTTAAACGTGAGAAAAGCGAAATTTGAGATAAACATAATACTTCCTTAGAGATTTTCTCTTAGTTTTTACGATTATTTATAGGAATATTCCAATCCCTTGAAAACTATAAATCATTACTTCGTCATTCCAATGTCATATTTTGATTATTCCAAATATCTTTAAGACGTTCAAATGATAGAAATTAAAATAGAAATTTCACAAATTTAAATGTAAATAGCAAACGTAATGTTCAATCGACCATTAAATAATCTCGTGTATTAAATGTAGAGTGAGACAAAGATAATCTCCTTTGCGCATGGGTTTCTCACTTTTAATGCCATAATACGAATAATTTTTTTTTTATTGTACGCTCCTCTTCTAATTCCTCAATTAGAAATTGTAAGTTCTTATTAAGTTGCCAAATATTATTTCACATTTAACTTTCATTTTCGATTACCTAAAATTTTTTGATTGAGATTAGTAAAATTTGACGTATATAATTAATTAGTTTATAAATACACTTAACATATTTTAATTTTTTTTTAAGTTCAAAAATTGGAGACTTTTCTGCAATTTGTAAAGCGTTAAGTTCTAGCGTTGGTGGTATTAGCTGTATATTCTTTTTCCTACAAAACAATATAACATCTCTTCTGATGTCTTTTAAAGAGATGAAGTCGGAGAGAGAGTTTTTTATACAATCGTTGTCACTAAAAATGCTCCATTCATAAAAAAATCTTGACTTTTCAATCTGTTTGCAAATTTTTTGATAAGAATCATTGTTAATACGTAATAATTCTCTAGCAACTATATCATCTCTAGCGGTTACAATTGCAACACATGTTCCATCTGAAATTTTGAATCTTCCAGAAGAATAAAACCTTCGTCCTAAATTACATCCATTAGGACAACAATTATTTTCTATAATTTCTTCACAAGCCTCACATACAAATTGCATAATAATTTCATAGATATTATTTATTCTGCAAGGAACTCGAAATATACTTTGAATAGAAATCTTATTTTCAAAAAGATCTATTAAATTCGTGTTATCAAGATCTTGATGAAATGATTGAATCGTTTTCGGATATCCTTGCAATGATATATGAGTCTTTCCAGACGCATAACAATATATTTTGCCAAAATTAGACTTTCTGGGTCCAATCTTTCTCAATACAATGATTTGACCTGGGATTAGCCCAATAGGAATAACATATTTTGATATATTACTAATATAAACATCAATAATCTCCTCCTCTATTTGAATATCTTGAATTCTAAGCAACAAACTGGTTTGTGATTGTCCTACATTATTAGAATGTTGAAATTCCTTTGACGCAATGAGTCCCTTCAAAGTAACCAATTTATTTGTGTCATTTAATATGTTAATCAAGTTTCCATTCAGAAATTCACGTACGTTTAATGCTCTATCTTCTATTAAAAATGATGTTTTTAGGTTTTTGAGTGAATTTTTGGATGAATCATTTAATCTAAGAATTTTAGGTTGAATCACTTTTCCGAATAAATCTTTAAATGTCGAACTATCATCAAATTCGAGATTGGTGATATTTGAAATTGCAAAATCATCAAAATTTAAAGTAATTGACCTTTCTGTCGAATTTATTATCTGTTCAGATTTACCAACATCAAAAGATAATTCATAAAATGATCCAATATGCATCGCTGGTAAAATCTTAATAAAATCTTTCGATATGTTAATAAAAGTGATTG
The DNA here is from genome assembly GCA_015698045.1 of Rhizophagus clarus. NCBI lineage: Eukaryota > Fungi > Glomeromycota > Glomeromycetes > Glomerales > Glomeraceae > Rhizophagus > Rhizophagus clarus. The sequence continues at coordinate 221,613 of BLAL01000167.1, forward strand.
TATTTTTATTAATTAAATCTGACGTGTATTCTAATACAGTTTCTATTTGTAATTTGCATCTTATGTTTGTTTTTGAATTCTCCGAAATATGATTTAGCTTTGTAGGAAAAATATGACGAATTTGAAATACACTTCTATTAAAATGAAATTTCTGATCATATGATTTTGCGTAAAAACAGAAGCACTTTTCAATAGCAAAACGTAAATATACTTTGCTAGGTCGTTCAACTACAAATTCATATTCAGGAATTATCCATATATTATTAAGATGATGTGACTGAATTTTTTCAAAAGAAATATTAACTGCTGAAATTGTTCCCGTTTGATCCTTTAACTGAAGAGTTCCATCCAAATTTCCTTCAAGAAATCCCATCAAATGTGTTTTCTCTAATTTTACTTCAAATTGTGAAAATATCTTCGATTGATTATCTTCATAAATTTCAGAAGAAAATCTTTTCAGCTTCACTAATTCATTAATGAGTTGTAAGACTTCCGATATTGGTGGTAATCTAATATCTATTTCTTGATTATCTTCAGTTATACAACAATAAACTTTATGATTAAAATATTCTTGTGCTAAATCTTTAAAAAGATTGGCCACACGATATTTCCTCAAAAGCCTTGAGAATGGACAATTTTCAACTTTCTTGTAGTCACTTTTACTTGGTCTCGGATTACTTAACAAAACTTCATCTTCAAAAACATCCGGGAACTTTTTGGTAAAATCATAATACACCTTTTGAACCCATAATAATTCCAACAAAGTGAATGAGTTATTAATACGAAAACTTGAAAATTTACTAATGATCTTTTGTGAAACTGAATCAGATTCGAATATCTCGCTTGGAAATCTAACCACTCGAATAGTACTACAGTGACAAGCAGCAAAAATTACTTTAACCTCTCTGAAATTTGGACAATTCTTGTTATTATCGAGTCTCCAAATGTCTTCTTTCATTGTAAATTTTATCGCATGTATGTTATGCAAAAGCAGTTTCATTCCAAGTCGGTAAGGGGTTATTGATGGATTATATTCTGGAAATTTGCCTAGATGTAAAATATATTCGGAATCTAAAACGAATAATCCCAAAGCATTATCTATAACATATGTGATTATGCCTTCATAACCAAAACATGAACAGGCCAAATCAGTGAAATTCCGAATTTTCTCAGTTGGGTTACTACCATTATAAGTGATCGCGAGTTCCCTATTGATGTATTCGATCGAATCGATTGAATCGATCTCGAAAACTGGAAATTGTAATGTATATTCATTAAAAGTCCTTTTTGACTTTATATCTTTGAAAAAATACATTTCACCGACCATTATTATTTTATAATATTCAATGAAATGGTCGCCATTGAAGATAATGTGTATGAATGAACGTGAATCATGTAGCGTCACGATAAAAGTAATCTTGTCTTTTGATTGATAAAGGACACTTTTCATATTAACTATTGCAATTAAATTAACCTTTGGAAGAGGCTCCGTGGGATTCCTGCCTAAATTGAACAGCATATCAGTTGCTGTTATGGACGAATTAGGTTGAAAAAATTTTTGATTAAGAAAAGAAGATTGGTTTCGCTTCTCAAAAAGATTGGCACTTAAAACTAATTTCTTAGAAAGCAATGCTTCAAAAACTCCGACTCGCAAAAAAAGAATTTCTGAATGCACTTCTAAATGACAAACTTCTTTTCCACTTGACTGCTTATTTATTAAAAAACTCCATGACAACAAGACTATTGTACCAGTAAACCATTCCTTTTTGTAACCAACTAAAAGGCAAGGCACTTTTCCAGTCTCGTCTTCGAATAAAATTGTGCCTTTTGGATATATCGAGCTATCTTTTGTAATAAGTCGTAAAGTTCCTAAAAGAACAATCGTATTCGCGAGCGGTGTTATACAACGTTTATTCGATATTAATTCAGAAAGTAACCATCGATGATATCGCGAATATTGTGTCATAATGTAAAAACTAAAAAATCTTCTTAGTAAAATAAGCGGTCAAAGTTTATTGGCTGATAACAAAATGCTGATATGGACAATCTTAACGTACACATCATGTGTACGATCTTCAAATTTTTTGTCTGTCACGTGAGTGATAAGTAGCCAATAGGAATTGTAAGAAAAACAAATATGAGCATGGATATAAAAGGAAATTTTTAAAAAAAGGAAATCAGCTTTGGAAATAGAAAAATAATAGATTCAATTTTTTAGGTTAATTTTAATAGGTATTGACTATTAGGTTTAGATGCATTCACATGATTTTGTTTCAAAAATAGGCTAATTATATATAAAAAATTATTTAATTTTAAACACTATGATTTATGCTCTTTTATAATAACAATTAATTAAAGAACAATTTCACTCTTCTAAAATATCTAAATAAAATAAAATAAAATATAAAAATAAATTAAATTAATTAGTAATAAAAAAAAAAAAAAAATTAATAAAATTAATTAGTTAACAAAAATTATTTATTCATTTAAATCTAAAAACTAAGGTTTTTTATCATTTACAAGATATATTTATTATACTTGTATTCAAATTATTTTTGTATTATAGAATTACATAATTCCATAATTCTGTAATTATTAAATAATTTATTATAAAAGATCTGAATTTTATATTTAATTTCAGATTCTGTATTTAATTTCATATTATGAAAATATTTAACCAGAATTAATCTAAATTTTGGCCAAATTATATTTAAAAATTTAATAAACCATAACTCTGCAACTAATTGTCCAATTTTAATGATCTTACCATCATTCAAATTGTCTCATCAAGACAAATCTAATATCTAATGATAATAAGAATGTAAAAATCCAATTACTAAATCATGCTCTAATACTAATAATTACTAAATATTTGCAGTGAGATAACTCTATCAATATCAATACTAGAAAGCTTCAATACATATCATTAGATTTGTCTTAATAAGATGAATCAAATGAGAGTAAAATCAATTACTGGATCTGAAAATATTCATACTTTCATACTATTATACAAATTTTAAAGTTTTAAAATATATAATTACAGATTTATATAATTAATTACAGATTTATGTAATTTAGTAATTTCAGATTTTAGATTTGCCAATTGAATTTCAGAAATAACTATAATATTTATAAAGTTCTACTAATCTATATTATATAATTAATTAATTATCTTTGATTTATCTATTTAAGTTTTATAATTGATTAATTAATTTTTTTTTTTTTTTTAAGATGTTATAATTATACATGAAAAACCCAAAAGTTGAAATATTTTGACTTAGGAAGGTCAAAAGTCAAAATTAAAGCCAAAATAGCTAAAATTACATCATAGTCATGTGATTTTTATAATTATAATTTAATACCAAATTTTAAACGTAAATAATTTTATCAATATTGATGCTACAGATATGCAACTCATATCATTAGAATTCTCTCGATGAGCTGAATCCAACCATATTAAAATCATAAATATTGGATTACTGGATGTAAAGATCGTTAACTTTGAATTTTAATATTATTGTTTATTATAAGAGTAATAAGATTATTTAATACCAAATTTTAAACGTGAATAATTTCGTCAATATTGATGCTACAAATATACAACACATATCATTGGAATCCTCTCAATGAGCTGAATCCAACTGTATAAAGATCATAAAAATCAGATCACTAGATGCAAAGATTGTTAACTTTGAATTTTAATATTATTGTTTACTATAAAAATCACATGACTATGACGTAATTTTGGCTATTTTGACTTTTGGAGTAGCACAGAAAAAAATCTTAGAAAAATTTTGGAAAAATTCCAGGTAAAGATAAAAATTCTGGTGATTTATTTTTTTAACCAGTATATGTAACTGGAATTAAAAAAAAATTCCAGTTTTATATTGTATTACCAAATAAATAAGATAATCTTTTATCTTTTTTTCAATTTCTTTTATAATTTTTACAATATCGCTATTACAATATGGCTTTGAACGTAAAAGAATTAATAAAAATGATATATTTCAAGAAAATCAAATATCTGAAAATGAAGATAATTCAAATAAAGATGTTAAAAAACCATGTATTCATAAAAAAACATTTAAATCCAAATGGTTAGCTGAATTTTCTTAGTTACGCTATGATGAAATTAACAAAAGAATGTATTGTACATTATGTATGCAGTATAAAAAGAAAAATAAATTTGCTATAGAAGGAGCAACGAATATTTTAAGAAAATCAGCAATTAAAAAATATACAAATACTGAAGATCATAAAGATGCAGAAAAACTAGAAAAAGCCAGAATACAAATAGAATTATTACAAAAAGTACATTTTTCTTCTGATGCAAATACAAATCATATTATTGGTATAATACAGGTTATTTATTTCCTAACAAAAAAAAATTTACTTTTTAAACTTTTATCATCTATTATTGATTTAATAAAAGAATCAAATTCACCAAATCTTTTAAATGGTATTATTACATATATGAATCATATTTCAGAACATGAATCTTTGAAAGCAATATCTGATACTATTAAAGAAGAAATCTGGAATGAATTATCTAATGTTATAGCATTTGGTGTGATGATCAATGAAAGCACAGATATTACTATAATAAAACATTTAGATATATATGTTTCATATGTAACAAGAGAAGGAATTTTAAAGACACGTTTTTTGTGCATTATACCTTTAACCAGTTACAATGCAGAAGACATTACAAAGATTTTAATCAATATTTTTGAAAAAAAAAATCTTGCCTAAACTTGTAACATTTGCTTCTGATGGTGCTTCAGTTATGTTAAAAAAAAATGAAGGAGTGGCCATGAAGCTTTCTAGAATTTGCACTTATCCTTTAATTATTAATCATTGTATAGCTCACAAATTAACTCTAGCATATAAAGATGCAAAGAAAGAACTTAGATTTTATGAAGAAATTGAATCTTTAGTTAGAAAAATTTATAATTATTTTAAAAATTCATGCTCACATATTTAATAATTGTGAGAAATTCAGAATCTTTTGGAAGATCCAATTTTAAAATAAAAAAGTTGTATGAGATATGATAGCTTACATAGTACAATACTATTAAAATGTCTGTAATTCGATTCCTGCATTTTTTAGGATTTTTAAAGAATCAAAAAATAAGGATGGAAGGGAATTATATGAACAGCTAATATTTTGGAAAATTCATGCATTTTTGTATTATTTTTATGATATTTTAGAGCATATAATGCAATTAAGTAAATTTTTATAAAAAGAAATTTAAAATTTTTTGATATTGATCCCATGATACAGGCTACAATCAATTCTATTCAAAAAGAATATATTCTGTTAAATCAAAATCAAAGATTCAGACAAAAAGTTCAAGCGTTTATTGATGAAACTAACCCATTTGGAAATTCTTTAATAAAATATATGGATAATGTTCTTTCATTTATTGAACAAGATTATGATGATTTTACAATGGATATACTTGAATATTCAATAAGTATTGTTAATGAACTTCTGCAAAGATTTCCTACTTAGCAATTATTTACTTCCATGAAAATATTAAATCCACATGAATGGCCAAAAGAATCTTAGAAACTATATGGTTTGGAGATAATGAATTAGAAAACATATTAAAATATTATGAATACCCTAATTTTCATAATAATATTCAGTTACCTGCGATTTTTGATATTAACAAATGCAGAGAAGAATGGACAAGGTTTAAAATGATTATTACCAATAATTTTGCTTCTAATGACATAGAGGTAATACTTCTTCTATTAATACAAGATTATATTGATGTATTTCTGAATATTATCAAGTTAATTCAAATAGTTTATTGTATTCCTTTTTCAAGTGTAGAATGTAAACGTGATTTCAATAGACAGAATAAAATTAAAACAAAAGACAAGAATTCATTAGCTACAAATATGTTAGATATGTTAATATGTGTTTTTTTGGAAGGGTCAGAAAGTAAGGAGTTTAATTATAATCATGCATATACAATCTGAAGTAGCCAGAAAAGACGTATTGGCTTTAAATAATCGTATTATAATAAACTACTGGAATAATAAAATAAAGATAAAATACTTTTTTTGCGAAATAAATTTATCAAATAAAATTTCTGGTATTTACAAAATATTCCAGAAATCTGCTGCGCCATGTCTGAAATAATTCTGGGATTGTAAGATTTTACCAGTTTTATCATAAATTTACTGGAAAAACTGGTTAAATTATAATAGATTTTCTGAGCTGTTTTGGAGGGGCCTAGGTCAAAATCATTTTGATCATTTTGACCATTTCAGAGATTAAAATTAACTACTGTATTCTTCCAATTTTAAGCATCACATTTTTGAAGGAAATTTCTGGCTAAAGTTGGGGTGATGCCTAAATTCAGAAATATTTTTTTTTTATTTAAAATTCTTTTTTTTCATATTTTTACACATCAGAATTTTTATACTTGTGTATCCCAATAATTTTTTATCATGTTCTATATAATTGCGAAATTGCGATGATACATAATGAAAGAGAAATTGAATTGATTAATTGTAAATAAAGTTTATTTTGAACAAAATATGAAATTTAATAAAAAAAAATTAAAATCTGAGGTGGTGCTTATTTTTGTTTTTCAAGTATTTTGGTCAAAAGTCAGGGTGGTGCTTAAATTTAAGTGGTGCTTAAAATCAGGAGAATACAGTAATTTCAGTTTCATGTATAGTCATAATGTACATATATTTATTAAATAAAATAGGATTAGGCTATAATCACTCCAATTCTATATACATACTCCTAGCAAAATGCTGGTCTAAACATCCATTTAAATTGATTAATTAAACTATTTTAAGTTTTTATAATTAATTAATTGTCTTTCAGTTTGATTTATCTATTCTAAGTTATATAATTAATTAATTTATTTATCATTTAATTTATAATTGATTAATTAATCATTACTAATTGATTAATTATCTTTAATTTATCTACTCTTTATTTATAATTAATTATTATCTTTAATTTATTTACTTTTTGTTTATAATTAATTATTATCTTTAATTTATCTACCTCTTGTTTATAATTGATTATTAATTTATTTTAATATTCTATAATATCTATTCAATCCATTTTTTTAATCCATTTTTGCTAATATATTCCCTCTTCTAAAAATAGTTCTTTAATAAAATATCATAGTTATATTATACTACCTGAAACTAAGGGATTTTACTATTTACCAGAACTAAATGATAAAATTAATTTAAAAAATTAGTTAAATCTAAAATGCTAAAACTTTTCTAAAATTCTAATTAGTTAATTACAAATTATATCACATAATTTATAATTTTAATTAAAATTAGAATAAATTTATAAAATTTATTAAATTTATTCTATAAATAAATTATATAGTTTTAATTCTGTATCAATTTTCATAATTTTATTAGTTTTATTTTAAATATATACTCACTTTATATAATTATTATTTTTTTACTGATATAGTACTATAGAATTTATAATTTTACTTGAAATTACAAATAAGTTTAATAAAATTTTAGAAAAACGTGAAAATGAAAATAGAGAAAACAATAAAGAATTTGTTTAGCTGGTCTAAACAAAAGCTGCTCTTACTAAAACCAACAGAAAAAGACACGAAAACTACATGTACAATAGGATTAGAAGAGGGAAAACACAGCCAGACCCTTGACATTCCCTCCAAAAACAACCAGGACAAAAGCGCGACACGTACACAATACACAAATACCGACTGCCTGCAACAGAGTACAAAAATATGCAGATACAACAGCAATATAGAGAATGACAACAAACATAATCTAAAATTCATAGGACACAACATTAATGAACTCAGACAAGATAATTCCATACTAAACTTACTAATAGAATATTGCTCAAATAAAAAAGCTGACATTATAGGCATATGCAAAACAAATAGGAATCAAAAACAAAGAGAATTCTGGAACAAAGATAACCTAGAGTATACTTCATTCTGGACTAACAAAGACAATAAGAAAAAAGAATCCGGAGTGTGTATAATTATCAATAAGAAATGGGAAAAACACATTGAAAAAGTAAATAGAATTGATACTTATTACATAAAAGCTTGATTACTTTTTAAGAATTGCATACTCATAATAGGAGTAGTATATATACCACCATCAGATATAAAAAAACAAAACGAATTAATAAGCCATATAAAAAAAGAGTTCATTAATCATAGTAGAAAAAACTGATACTACACTTTGATAGAAGATTTCAATTCATATATGGATAAAACATTAGATTATAGTGGTCCATCTAAACTTGGAAAGAGACCTTCAAATATTATTACATGGTTAGATAACGTATTTTTCACAGATACATTTAGAAAATTAAATCCAAAAAAGAGAAGCTTCACTTGAAAAAATAGCAACACATTAACCAGAATTGACTACATATGGACGGACCCCAAACTTGAAGCTAACATAAAAAAAGCAAAATATACCAATCAATAGACATTACAGATAGTGACCACAACATTACATTCGCAGAAATCTCCTTTACTGATATAATAGTCACAAATAATAGAGGAGGTAGAAGAGCAGAAAGAAGCTCAACGCGCATCTTATACGACTATGAAAACACCACAAATGAACAATGGAATGAATATAAGAGACACCTCAATAGCCTTTTGGAGAAATACAATGCCTATAGTTATATAGAAATACACAGACAAAATGAGAATACGTTAAACAAACTATGGGACATTATATGCAGTTGCAAACAACAGGCTGCACTCAAACACATTCTACACAAGAAGATAGAAGGCAATAAAACTAACATTAACAGAAACTATAAAGAAATGGAAGATTCCTCAAAAGAACGCAAGGACTTGTTATACATAAAAAGTATAATGAGGAAATTACATAAGAACGAATTAAAAGGGAAAAAACTACTTAACGTAACAAAAGGAATTAAAACATTCAATCAACATTATGAAACTAACATCTCAGACATAACAGAGAACACAGACTGGCACACATGGAAGTGTGAAACAAGAAACTGGCTAAAGATAGTTAGAAGAGTAATTAAGATAAAGGATAAGGCAATCAAAGAAGCAACAATAAAAAAAAGGATAGAGAAAAGAAATAGCATGATTACCAAGAATCAACGCAAAATGATCAATAGCATATTAGATAAAACATACTCAAAGATCAACCTGGATAGAATATGTGTAACCACTATCACCCAGGAAGAAATACTACTAAACTCTAAGGAAGAAGTCAAGTCGGAAGCCATCAATACATTTTCATCATCATTTCGTTTACGAAATCACAAATTTGAGAATCTCTCAAAACAATGGAAAGAAATATACGAACCTAAGAAGGACATAGATCTAAAGATTTATGAACATCTAAACAATAAGCCAACTGAACAAAAATGGCACGAGATGCTCAAAACGACAAATGATAAATCAGCCCTGAGTATATCTAACATTAGTTATAAGTTGATAAAAAAAGTAGGGGTAAAAACCAATAAGTTGTTCAGGCAACTCACAGGATTATGCTACTTGCTGCATAACATACCCATGAAATGAAAAATTTCGCAATTGTACCTGATCCCCAAGACATACGATTGGAATTACAACCTAGCAAAAACAAGGCCAATATTACTTATTGAATGCCTATGTAAATGTGCGGTTAAAATCATCACAAAATGACTAGCGAGCATACTTAGCAAACATACAATCCTGAAAGGCCCAAATTACGCAGGATTACCTGGTGAATCTATATCAACACCACTAGCAATAATAAACGGTATTCTTGAGGATGTTTGTGAAGAAAATAAGACACTCTGGATTGTGTCACAGGACATGGTGAAAGCCTTTGATAGTGTTGGTATGATCCCACTACAAAAAGCTCTGGAGATAATCAGAATACTACACAATACCATTAATTTCATCATAAATCTCTACAAAAACTGCAAGATCAAGATCATCATAACGTACGGCTTAACTGATACTTTCATAGCGTGAGACAGCATAGACCAAGGTGAGGTAATCTCTCCCCTAGTCTGGAGAATCTTTTACGATCCCCTACTCTATAAAATACAGGAGGATGAAACACTAGGTTACATTATGGAACTGAAGTGGCTGAAGAATATCTTCCGCAATAGCAAATAGAAAACAATGATAAGAACCACCATGTCAGCATTTGTCGACGATATGCAATAGATCGCAAAAAATAGAATCGAAGCAGAAAGGATCTTAACAATTGCGAATGAATTTTTTGATATCAATGACATCAAAATCAATGGTAAAAAATCTGAAATCATTGTCATAAATCCAGAAGAGAGGGACGAAAATGGAAGTTTCCTGGAAATAGGAAAAAATAAAGACAAAGTTTTTGTCAATAAAGGAATAGATTCAATATGCATATTGGGTGTATAATTCAAGGCAAATAAAGGAGACCAACATACAGAAGCCATAGTAAAGAAGGAAATATCAACAGTAACAGGAGCAATTAAGCACAAGAACATAACACATGCGCAAGTCATATATATCATTAATACTGTACTCCTCCCACAACTAGAATACAGATTAAAAATAACCATATGGGAAGACAAAAAATACGAGGAAATAATCAAACCGGTCATACAGACAATTAAACATAAAGCACGACTTCCTAGCAACTGCCATAATAACATTCTCCTCCATTCAGCGTAAGGTAAACTAAAAAACCTATGGAGAAACCAAATAGCAGCGCAAATAACAGAATTCCTAGTCGCACTTAATGCCTAGTCGAAGCAGACTGACATACTCAAAATGAAATTAAAAAAGGCATAACTAATACTTAACATAACGTCTTGCATCTTATTGATGGAGCCAGATATCACAATTCCCAATAAAATGCTGAATAATTACGCCTATAACATGTTGAAAAAAGCACATGACTATTTAGTAAAATTCCAGCCACTAGTGGAAGATGATGAATGGGACATACTGGTAATCAGTCCTAACGTGAAAAATTCATATACCAGCAGGCGCTAGAAATGTAAACAAAAGAAAAGGAAAGCATTATTAAGAAAGCTGCATCCCTTTCAATATACAGCACATTGCAACTGGTCAACCAAGTTGCGACAAGCACACTCACATGGCAGCAAGTCTGTGACATTAACAAGAGACCAGTAAGAGGGTAAACTCCAAAATGGTTCAGGCTGTTGACAGATCTTATATGAAATGCACCCTGCTTAGAAAAACACTACATAACGGAAGCTGAGTCCTCAAATGCAAACGTCACCTCAGAATTAAACAGAAATACCTTGACAAACATATAAGCATTTAGGATGACAAAGAGATACCCATCTACAGACAACAGGAAAAAAGAGTTTGTTTACATGCAACAAGAGAATACACTAACATTTAGACAAATCAATAAAAAGCATATAACAGGAAAACATACAATACAACACTGGGTCACAACCAGCAGTGAGCAAGGATTAGACAGCAGGACTGATTACAAAATAATCAAGCGCTGCAGTGGCTGCTCTCTGAATGATAGAAGAGTCAATAGAAAAAATCGCAGATGTTACTTTAACAAAAACTGCCTAGATCTAACTTGTATAAACAGGACCTGCAACTACCATAACAATCCAGATGCTAAAATAATCATAGACATTTTAGAAACCAGTAATAGCCAAAAATACACTTCTCATATACATAGCCACATACAAGTAAATAATTATGACACGGCTCTTATACAAAACACACTAATAAATAATGAAGCCATGACACAGTACATAGAGTTACTACACCAGGTAAAATCAAAATTTAACCCAGTTGAAACAATTAACATATACACAAATGGCTCACTTGCAGACCGCTTCAACAACAACTCCAATACCTTCACAAAACACATGGGCACAGGATGGGTGATACTAAATGAGGAAGAGGAAGTGATGTTGGAATGTAGTAATTCAATCACAGATTGGCCTTCATCCACACGCGCAGAACTAGGAACCATCTTGTCAGTTATACTAGTTCTACAGATAGGACAGAAAGCAAATATATTTACAGGCTCACAGGTGGCTATAGATAGCATTAAGTATATAAGAACTAGCCTAGCAAGTGGGAAAAATAAAATACGAGTATGGTGCAAGTGCAACAATTATAGCATAATCAACAGTATAATTAAGCTCATTGATAGCAAACTACTAGAAATTATATTAATTAAAGTTAAAGGCCATTCAGAAATTAAGGGTAATGAAGAAGCAGATAGGGTGGCCAAGAATGATACAAAAAAATCAACATGCATTAAAATAAAAGATGTGCAACAAAAAGATCTAACATATGACATCTATTGAGATGGTATAAGAATTGACAGATATATCAGAAAATTTATAGACAATCTATGTGAAGCTACATTAGATGCAGCATGGTCTCTCAACCGAGTACACAGATCAATCTTTTCAGATTCAACTGATATGGTAGAAATAGAAGTTACTTGGGCATTATTCAAAAAAAATACAGGATTTAACTGCACAACATCAACAATAAACAACAGGTTTATCAAACACTTAAAACTTACAAATTGCTTGCTTCCAACCTTAGAAATTATGAAAAAAAGAAGATATGGGGTCTTTGCAATAGAAAGGTACGAAACTCAAAAAAAAAATAAAAATTTAATTAATATTAAATTTACACTTATTTTAGTATAAAAAATATAATTAGTATATAAAGTAAATTTAAAAATTTTTTTGAGTTTCGTACCTTTCTATTGCAAAGACCCCATATGATCTGTATGGTGACATAAAGTGCAGAGTCTGTCATGAAGAAAATAAAGATGATAATCACATAATATACTGTCAACAGCTTAAAGAAAAGTGGCTAACTGTAACCAACAACACTATGTGCAAACATGATCAAATACTTAAGGAATTTTTATCATAAGAAAAACACATTCAATTAAATCAGGAAGGTCGTCAGTGCCGGGCTACGCCCAGCGGTAGCTAAAGCCCCTATACATCCCCCCTCCGTGGGGAAACCCTACCAGATCCCCTTCCAGTTAGGCTCCAGCGCCTTACGGCGCGTCTTTAACAATACCATGGATAAATACCATTTCCATACCATACCCCCATCTGTCCCAAAAAATACCCCATCTGTCCTACCATCTGTCCCATATATAACTACTCAAATTACTAATCTAACAAAGGAAAGAACAAGAAAACGAATAAGAAAGGAGAGTATAGGACAGATGGGACAGTAGGACAGATGAATATAAAAAAAAAATCAGATCATCTTTCCCAGAAAAAACTTTTGAAATTCGGGTATAAAATGTGTCCCATCTGGCCCAATCTGTCCCATTTTCAGGAACGAGCTCAGACACACTTTAAAGTCCAAGTAGATATGCAAAAAAAAACCCTATCACCTAGTATGATCCCCTATATATACCCCCCATACCATCCTCATATTAGTCATCAGTACCCATCTATCTGTACCATTCATTGGTGATTAATCATCAGTCCTCATACTAGATACCCATACTAGTCATCAATCTGTTCGTACCTAAATGTATCAACCCCCAAGATACAAATATACTGAAAAAAAAACAGCTATTATCGATCACCCAACTAAATGTTCAACTATCTCTTTTAATGGTTTTTTAAAACCAAACTCTTTAGCACGCTTTGCATAATCTAGTTTTAATCCAAGAATAAATGCTACTTTAATGTCTACATCATCTAGATCCTCATTCCGGGTTATAGCAAACATTTTTATCAACTCAAAATATTCACTTACAGTGCCATCACTCTGTGTAGGAGCTGGTATCTCTTCTTTTTCGTCACTTTCTAATCTCGAAGTACTTGGAGGAGTTGTTGGTCTTCCCATTGTTATATTTATCACTAATAAATAGTGTTATATTTTCAATTAATCCTCTTTTGTCGCTTCTCTTAAATACTTCTTAATATAAGCCTGAACTTTATCATCGGCATCCAAAATCTTAAGACCAAGTTTCTTAGCCTTCTTGTTTGTAGCCGTCTTCTTTCTCTTTTTCTTAGCATCCAGAATTTCTCTTTTACTATGTGTTTTAACCTCCCAATTCTCACCAGTAAGGGTATTCTTGTGCGTCCCACAGATAATACAATCACCATGAATTCGATATCGACCTTTATCAGTCATATCCTGAACTTCTGAAGACGTTTCTGTCTTCTTTTTACACTTTGTACAATGTATCTCTGTCATATCCACAAATTTGAATTCTAGAAGTAAAACTTTAATTTTGAGCGATATGACCCCTTTAGAGAGGTATTACAAATTTTATAACCTATCAGGGGTACCAGCACATCATCTTAAAGATCAAGAGCATTATAACCTCTATCAAAAGCCTCTAAAGGAGAAAAGATCTGAGCGTCCAAAAGTAATCGTCTGGAAAGAAAATGCTACTCAGCAGTCTGATTTAGGAGAAATGCCTATAGATCCCAAAGGATACCATTATTTTCTCGTAGTAGTAGAAATATCCAGAAGACAAGTAGATGCTGAGCCTATCAAAAATAAGACAGCTAATAGCGTATTAAAAGCAATTATTAAAATATATGGACGTGGTCGTATCCAACCTCCTACTCATAAACTAGAAACTGATTCTGGTTCAGAATTTACTAACTCACAAATACGTGATTTTTTCCTTAATAGCATTGGAGTTATGATGAGATTTGGCGAACCTGGACGTCACAAACAGCAATCATTTGCAGAACGAGCAATTCAGGCTATACAAGAACCACTTCTCAAAAGAATGACAGCACAGGAGTTAAAAACTGGTGAAACATCAGTAGAATGGTCTGAGGACTTCCACGATATAGTAAGATTAGTAGATGAAAAGTGGCAAAGGGATCCACCTAAAATCCCAGAAGGTCCACCTAAAATTGACAAGAATACAGAATTACTATTAAAGGGGACACAAGTTCGAACCAAACTTCTTGAACCTATATCAGTACTTGGAAAAAAATTACATGGTAAGTTCAGAATAGGCGACATTAAATGGGACCCAAAAGTTCGTATAATTAAGAAGCTTATCCTTTCTCCTGAACAACCGCCTACATATTTACTTGATGAACCACATGGCAGGTTAGGAGTATCTAGATGTGCATATACTAGAAAAGAACTACAGGTTATTCCAGCTAATGAAAAACCCCCACCTGATTCGGTCATAAGAGGACGGCCAGAAAGATATGTACCTGAAAGGATTATTAAGCATCATACTAGAAAGGGTCAACTCCAATACTTAGTCAAATGGGAGCGCTATCCAGAAGATGAATCTACATGGGAGCCAGCTGATAGATTACAAGAAGACGTCCCCAATCTAGTACACATTTATAATAATACAAATAGGTTATATTTTTTTTCGAAAAATCCTAAAATTGTAATTAAAGATAAGGGTATAATAAAGTAAATCATATAATAAATATTCGAAATTAAACATATCCATTATATACTAAAAAATGTATACTGACATTGCTACAATCTTAGATAAATCCCCAGAATGGGTAGAAAACTGGCTAAATACTCCAATCAAGGAAACTGGCCACAATGTTAATGCTACTTTCAAGAGAACCGATATATTTCAGATACATGAAATTGCTCGTGTCATCATGTATCAACTTAACCAGCTTGCTGAAGAAGACTACTGGAAAGCTGTAGAAGATTATAAGATTTTTGATAAAGAAGTAGATTGTACTATTGAAAAATATTTAGGTATGAATAAAGCTCTTACAGATAAACTATACAAAAAAATTATGGATTTGGCTAATAAAAAAGAAAAAGCCTTTGCGTATCAGGTAGAGATAGAAAAAATTATGTTATAAGGTGGATTTGCATATAAGGAAGAAGAAAAGAATCATATATTTTATAATATTAGAATGTTAGCTGATGGATTAGACTCTTATAAAATCCCAGTATTCCATGGTGAACTAGAAGAACCACTTTGGCAATCAGATTACTGGGGAGATGAAGATCCAGACGATCCTGCAAATTGGCAATCGATGCCAAATGAATCTGATGAATCTGATGAAGATCTAAGTGATGATCCAAGCGATTCTGATGAAGATCCAGACTACCCTTATTAAATAGATCTAATTTTATATTTTTTTATGTCCTATTTGCATCTGGAATTATGGGAATAAAATAGTCTTTATTATTGCAAGTAAGAGCGATATGCTTTCGAGATTCATGAACATCATAATTATACCTTTTAAGACACGCTCGGCTTAAACCGATTTCTCTATGCTTATACCCTTTTAGGACTGCAAGATCTTCTTTAATGATACAACTACCACTCTGTGGTGGTGAAAGGTTTATCGATACATTTTTTACTATACCAAGTGTCTCACCATCCCCTGATGCACCAGTAATACTATGCTTTATAGATTTATCAACTTTTAGTTTTAGTTCGTGACATGCTTCTTCTTGGATAAAGGAAACATTAGCACAGGAATCGGCTAAACACTGAATATCTATCCCATTTACATTTCCATTTATAGCTAAAAGATCTTTAGTATTTTCCAATCGAACGACATCAATATCCATAGCCGTTGGGCCATAATATTCTTCCTGTACTGCTGGTTGTTCTTGAGGGGCGCTATCATAATTTTCTAATATTTTATAGACGATCTCCTGAATAATCTTTCTGATATCAGCAAGTTTTAGAAGATTTAAGAGCTCCGTTTTAGTAAAGTTTGTTTGTGGCTTAATAGCAGGAAGTTTTACCATCTTAGTCGAATTAGATGCCGATTTTGTCGATTTAGATGGTGGTGATTTAGACGCTGATGGTGATTTAGTTACTGGTAGTTTACCTTTATTTGAAACTATCTTTTTTTTTGGACGAGCATAATTTCTCCATTCTCACCTTGAACCAATTCTATAGGTACACCTCGAATAGCATTGGAAGTATCCATAGGATCATCATGATCATCTAAGGAAAGTTCACGCATTGCCCTATTTAACTCATCATCTTCACGTCTTTCTCTAGCCTTTGCTATCTTTCTAGCAATCTTACCAGCTAATCTTTGTGCTAATGTATTTCTAGGAGCAGGTCTATCTGGTACAGTATCGAATAGCTGTTGTAAATCAACAGGATCCCTATCTTCATCAAATGGATTAGGACCTTCATCAGGGTATGGATCCTGTTCATAAAATCCCCAATCATCCTGATATTGAGGCTTAGGTTTAGGTTTAGGTCTATAAACTGGCTTTACATCTCGAGCCTTAAGACTCTCCTGTAATTGGCGAATCTGGGATTGAAAACCTTCAGCTTGTTGTTGCAATAATCGACTCATCTCTCCTTGGGTAACTGCATGATGTTGGACTGGTTTTAATATAACTGGCTCCTGACTAACTGGTGGCAATTGCTCTGGAATAATTTGTCTATCCCTCTAATACTGTATATTTTCTCGTCTTTCTTTACCAAGACGTAATTCAGCCTTTCTTTTTTCAACTCGTTCAAGAAGACCTACTAATTCCTCTATATCTCGTTCAGCACCAATCCTTTCAGCCTCAATAGCACAATCATCATTCAGACCTCTTAGAAACTGATTAACTAAAACATCATTACCATAACCTAATAGTTCAGCACTTCTTCTAACTTTATCATAGAAATCTCGAACAGGCATATTTTCCTGAAAAAGGTTACCAAATCTTAACTGGCGCCTAGCATTCTGCTGTGTAGGAAATTCATTACGCATTTTAATTAGAACATGACAGGGACTGGCTGGAATTATATACGGATGACCGGCACCAGCTCCACCAGGAATTATTGCACCAGCACCAGCACCAGCAACAGCACCAGCAACATTGTGGTTAAGAGGGTTATTAGTAAATTCCATACCAGCACGATTTAGCCAAATATCTCTATTCCCTTCTATGGCATAATCAGGCCAAACATTAGTAACTAGAACATTAGCACCTGCACCACCAGGTGCCATAATATCTCTTGCACCAGAAGGGTTAACCCATGTAGCTACTGGACAATTAACACCAGCATTACCAGCCATACCCTTAAATGTGACCTCATCTTCATGCAAATTACTAAGAAGAATATTTCTAAGTCTAACTCTCTTTCCTAGGATATTAGCATCATACCATCTGGAGGCCGGACCAGTTAAGCAAGCACGAAGTATACCCATAGCTTTCTCCCAACCTGCTGGATTACCAGCAACAGCCGATGAATTAATTCCAATACTATGAATATAGCCCTTATATAACTCAAAAAATCTCTCAAGATCATCGTCATCATTTCCAGCAAAAACTGGCATTCCTATTGCAACTGTAGCCATATTACTGGAAGATTATCTGGAGGAGGATTGTTGACTATGGGATTTGCTTGTCTAATTCGAAACCACTGTGCTTGAATTCTAAGTACAGCCAATTGTGCTTGCATTCTATCACGAATTCGTCCCAAGTTTCTAGATGTAAGTCGTTCTATTGCAAGTTGGTGTGTTAATCTATCATTTCCTTGTTGCAAATTATCCCTAATTCTTCTTTGCTGTACTTGCTGAACTTGTAATTGATTAGCTTGATCACGATTTGCATTTACCAGATGATTTCTCTCATTTTGCAATCTGTTCCTCTCATTTTGACATGCAATAAGACGTTGTCTAATACCATGAATCTCACGTTCTCTAGCATTGGTCACTTCTTGCAAAAATCTTAATAAACCAGTCGAAGTATCAAGCTCTTCCCTAGTTTGTCTTGCTCTTTCTTCAACCTGTATACCATGAGCTATAATCAATCCAATAATATGCTTAATCTTATGATTAATATTTATAAGATTTGGTGTAACAGTCATTTGACCATTTACCAGCAGGGCATCTGCGCCATTCTTAAGTGCATTAATTAGCTGATTAATATCCATTGCTACTAAATGTGCTGGAGGGGGTCCTGTAGGATCAGTGGGAACATATGCCATTTTGAATATACTATACACTATATACTACTAATTGCTTAAAATGGACTTATATGTGTACAATTTGGATGAGTATACCGGTGATACTAGGCAAGGAAATGAATATGCTCCAGTATGGAATTTTCGTCTTGCTGTAGCCGGTAGCTCAGATTCTGGAAAGACTACTATGCTTCTTAATTTACTAATGAGAGATGCAAAAGCCAAAGAGGATGGAAATCGATATATTCTTTGTGATGAAATAGTTCTTATTTGTAGGTATTTAGACGAACCTAAATGGCAAATGGTAAAAGATTTCTTTGATGATAGTGAAGACGTTACTTTTAGAGCGATTTCATATCACCAAATACCGGATGTAGAAGACTTTGACCCCAAAATTGCTACTGTAGCTATATTTGAGGATGTAATGGATGCCCCTAAAAACATCCAAGAAAAAATAACTGGATACTTTACCCATGGACGACATAGAAATATTTCGGCTATTTATGTAGCCCAAAGATTCTTTGCCATCCCAAAAGCAATTCGAGAAAATGTGAATTATATTTCTCTACATGGTGGGCATGGTAGTTTAAGTGATACAAAGCGCATCATTAGCCAATATACTAATGAGTCAGATTCTATTGCCCCAATCATTGATGAACTAACCTTAGGTAGGGAATTCATAGTATTTGACTTAAGACGCCCTAAAACTGACCCTTTAGCAATCAGAGTTCGATGGGATACTAGTCTTAGAACTTTTATGGAATCGTCCTTGAATAACGCTTCTAAAATGATCACGTGTTCATCTAAGATCGATCTAAGATCATCCAAGAACGATTCTAGAATCATCACAGATTCATCTAAGATCGATCTAAGATCATCCAAGAACGATTCTAGAATCATCACAGATTCATCCAAGAATGATCTAAGATGTCGATTTACTTCTTATGGGCAGAAGGCAATAGCTGAAGCTAAAAAGAATAATTTGTTAAAGGAATTTGCCCGAAACTTTCCTTCTCCTAAGGAACGTAAACTTTACTTAATACCAGACGCCTTATCGAAGGTAAAAAATTCAGAAATTTGGGCTAAATATGTTTTTAGAGAAGCTTATGGAATAAATGATCGTACTCTTGGAGATGAGTATAAGAAATTCCTGTCCCAAGTTAAGAATGTATGTGTTACTAGAAATAATTCTCCAGTATCAGTAACACCTTTTGATCAATATAGAGAACTTTTGAATGAGCGTCCTCTAAGTGGTGAAAAAATAATAGAAGGTATTGAAGCACTTCTAAAACTATTCAATGATGGCTTAATGAAAAAGCCTACCCTACAAGTGGGAATTAACAGTCTATTCCATTCTTTCTAAAAAGCTCAAGTAACTCTTCTCTAGTCGCATTTATAGTTATAGTGCTTTTTTCCTTGCCATCTACTACCATTCTTGACATTTTTGTTACTAGGCCAAAGGCCCTCAATGCACGAGAAACACAGTTTTTGCTTAATGGATTATCTATTACAATACAATACATACCATAAAATACGGCAAAGGGTTCATTTATCCCTTCTACTACATATAAATCAAATAAAAATCGATATAAAGCTTTTTCTCCTACATCCCTATCTAGCTCATTAATTCGTTTGAGTAGCCAAATCTTGATCGATTCAACATCTGGTTCAATACCATTTAACCGTTCTTCGTAGTCTCGAGTAAAGGTAAAAGTAAGTTCATCATCTAGAGAGACCGATCTATATATTTTGATTAGCTTATATAAATTTTCATGTAAGCTGTCTATATTGGTACATCTTTGTACAGTTCGTCTGAATTCGATAGTTGATAGGCCTCTTCTTGGCTTGGCCAATACAAGTCCACAAACTGGGCAGTATTTTCTAATTTGCTCAACCATTTTTTTCAGAATTATCTACATAAAAAATAAAATTATTTAATTACCTGTTTTTATATTCATTCTTTACTACAGTCTTCACAAAGACCGCTCTCAGGTAATTCGTTAAGATTTACAGGCATTTGGCACTCCATGCATAAGGCAATATTAAGTTCGGCAAGCCTTCTTGATTGTTCCTCTCGTTGTGCTTCTCTTCTTCTTTGTCTAGTAAATTGGCGTGATTCTTCAACCACTTGCCTATAACTTGGATTAAGTCGTTCCCATTCAGCACGATGAACAGTTATATTACGTGCAGTTTCTAAGTAATCAAGTCTAACCTGAGTATCTTGCAAATACAATAAAGATGGATTAGACTGCGCGATTTCTGCATATCTTGGAGGAACAAGATAGTAATCTTCTATTATTTTATACATAGCCCTTTGAATTAAATAATAATACGTTCTAGTTCTAAATTGAACCATACGTCCAGTACTTACATTGAGATAGCTTTCCCTTACAGAAGGAAGTGGAGGTGCAGTTGCTCTTCGAACCAATCCACTATCAAGATAATCATATCCTTCTAAAACTAGCTGATTGAAAGTTGAACCACCAACACGAATTGTTCTGCCGGTCAATGGATTAGTAGTATATCTATTAGCACTCATCTTTTTTTATTGTTACTTTAGTATAGGCTATATTCAATTACGATTTTTTTCTAAAAATGAAAAATCTCTAGTGACAAAATTACTTCGTCATCAGCCTTTGCACAAAATTTTTAATATTGCCTAGTGACAAAGTTACTTCGTCATCAGCCTTTTATGCAAAAAATGAAAAATGCCTAGTGACAAAGTTACTTCGTCATCAGTATTTGCACAAAATTTTTAATAATAAATTTATAGCTTATTACCAAGAAGTTCATCTAAGACGTCCTCAGCTTCATCTTCAGTAAGTTTACGTCTAGGTGGTACTTCCTTAGGAATACAATTATATAAATCATAGACCTTTATAATTTTAAAAGCAAGATCTGGATTATGTGAATACTTTGCTCGAATCATAGCAACCTTCTCAGCATGCGATTCTTTATTTGGCAATAATTTCTTAGCTGTATAACGAATATAGCCTTCTGGATTGTTGGCAGATTCTATTTTCTTAATATAGTTTACGTGGTTCTTTATAAGATAACTTTCTTTACCGTATCCATCTTGTAAACCTGCCAATATGACACCTTTTAAAGCTTTTATAATTTCGGCCAGATACATTTCTGGCTCGATAAAACTAGGATGCTTGTTTGTGAATGGGAATGAGTCGTCGTGTTCCATCTTTGAACTTCTACATCTAAGGAAAAAAATATTTAATTATACGGTCCATACCACTTGGTTGGCATTTTTTACATGACACTCTCCTTCTTTTTCGAATTTTAGAGCTTTTAGAGTCTTAAATGCATCTTTAGCACAGGCTATAAGAGGAGAAGAGTTAACGTCTTCTTCTAGAATGAACCCATCAGTATGAATACGTCTGACTTTATCCACATAGGGTTGTACCATTTCGGAAATAAACTTTCGACCATGTGCTAGAAGGAATGGAGCAATTCTCGGGTATTCACCTTTAAAGGGATTACCTGGATTCGTAAATTGAAATCTCCACTGCTCTTCTCCTATTGGTATAATCGAGTCTAATACCTCACCATCTGGAAAGTCAAAAGATTTACTCGATGTTGTAAGAGTCTTGTATGTTTTCTTTCTTTGGCAAAGTGCACCCCATAGTGTATTAAGAATTCTTTTAGCTACTTGGCTAGCTATACCACCCTGATTCTTAATTTTAAGAGAAAATCTACATACTCTCCAAAGATTACACTGCCTCGAATTCGAGTTTCTTTTTCATAAATAAGAGCATTAGAGACTCCATCCTGAATTAATGTAACTTGGAGACCAAGAGCTCTGGCACGTGTAAGATCAATATGAGTATATACATTATGATAATTATATCGAAATAGTGGGGTATCCTTTTTTTCAATACTTGCACGAAATATTCCAAAATGGCTATATCCTCGATGGTTAGTAAAGTCTTTTAAAATCTGAAACTTACCTTTACCGATAGGAAAGTTTAAAGCTGATTGCTGAATACTAGGATAAAGACTCGTTTCATCATAACTCCTTCCATATCCTTTCCAGTTATTTTGTGCCCAGATAATCCCTCCCATCATTGCTTTACTTATCCATTGTGCTTCAAGCGCATCAAGAGGTTCGTTAGCAGGAATACCTACACTTAATTTTTTGAATAACCATAAAGCCATTTTCTTTATGTTCCAATCAAGTAATGATATATCAATTGGGATGCCTAGCTTTTTCGTCTCCTGTAAAAAGGCATCTCGTTCAGTATTAATTCTGATATATGCCTTTTCCAATGATTCTTGACGTTTAGCTGGAACGAAAGAGTAGTTTTTGCTAAACTTAAGTTTTTGAAATTGCTGGACGGTAATAAACTTAATTGCCTTTCCATTATATATTTCAACAGTATCTTTTACTTCATTCTCCCGATAAGTTATAGGCTTCTTTGGCCTTTTACATTCAAAGCTGGGATGTTTTCTATCTGGATTGAGTACGAGAGAATAGTGTCCATTAGTGAGAGTGAGGGTTATTCTTCTTTGTGCTGGACTCTTAGAAATATAAGTATGATCACCTACTACATTGATAGCAATACTTCGAGCTAATCGTTCTATTTTTTCAATACAGGCAATTGGAATAGGATCATCTCGTGCCAAATTTAGATAATCTTTAATGTACTCAGGCTTTTCAATACTTTGAGACATATTCGAATAAGAGCCATAAGCCATTTTTAAGCACTGATAAAGACAATCATTTGTATCGCCACATCCACCTGATACTGCTGGTGCATCCCTCATATAGATGATAAAGTTATCAAATCGCTCTGGATCACCCCCGTCAGGTGGCATTTGGCTCTCATCATAGTGATCAAGTAAGGAGAAAAGATTAGCGTCTTCTCCATTTGTAGTCCATTGACCAGGCTTCCAATTCTCATAAGGAAGTAGGATTTGAAACTGTTTGCCTGGATATCGGGCTTTAAGTTTTTGATCGAAGTTTGCAATTCCTCTTCTAGAGAACAAACGGCCACTATACTTAACTTCTATGATGTCTGGCCTATTTGGTAGATGACGAACTAGTCTTGAAAACATTTCTTTGAAATATATAGTATTTATTTAATTACTAATTTTTCGTTACTATATTTGAAAAAATAAAATAACTAGCCCTTATAATTGATTAATATCATCAAATGCACCATCCTCATCATAATCAGATTTCGTCACCATTGGCCTCCATACATTCACGTTCATTTATTGTGCTATGGCATTCTATTATCTGTGGTTGTAATTTGCAACTTTATAGCCAGAAGGAGGTTCTACAAATACGGTTTTCCTTATTCTCAATGTATTTTCTTAGATAGTCAGCAAGTTCTACGCATTTTATGTGCCTATCCACCTCATCATTATATTTGATCCATTCTTTTAGCTTATCTATGGCGTCACCAAATTGGACGAGATACAGATTATCTCTTCTTGCAATTTTATCAAATTCCTCCAATTCGGCTAAGAGTAATTCCCAGTCATATTGATCATCTTCGTAATATTTTAGCCCAACATTCTTTGGGCTGTAGAATATAGCTCATTTATCATTTCATCACGAGAATTCTTGTACCAGGGCTTTATGTGGTCATATTTATGTCTATCTATCCATTCCCAATATTTAGCGGTATTCGTTTTAGGCATAGGATCAGGATTAGCTTTCTGAACCGACTTTAGGTCTTGCTTTGGTAATTCTTGTGGTGTAGATGGTTCGATTGGTTTAGAAGAACCAGGTATTCCGTATGGTTCTGGCTCTATCTCTGGTTCTTCCTTTACCTCTGGTTCTTGCTTTGGTTTAGCTGAAGCGATATGAGATTATCTAGTTCCATTAAATAACCATTTATTAGGTTTTCAAATTCTGAAGCAGTGGGATCTGATGATACTTCTACCTTTAGATGCGCTGGCTTTGGAGGAACTGGTGGTGAACTTTTCTTTTGCTTATTTGGTATATCAGCTCCAATTTGTGCTAAGAACTGATCGAGAGCTTTGGGGTCAGATATAGATTTTTTAGGAATATCAATATCCTCGATATCAATCTCATCAGTTTCATGAATCCAGTTATTGCTAAGATATTTCTTGTATAAAGTTTCTCATAGATATATTGTAAACTCTAGTACGGTTTTTATCTATATAAAATTCGTTCACTTGTTATATTTAACTCATTAGATAATGTTCTTGCAACCACAACTTTAGATAATGGTGTAATTTCTTCTATTTTCACAGTAACTCGTATAGGTGGCGTATAATATGTGAACTGGTAAGGATGTAGTAGTATAATCAGCCTTTGCTATATACGTCTCCTTTATAAATAGAAACAAAGGTAGAAGAGTAGATACGATATGCTCTTGCTTAGATGCAGTCATAGGAGGTGGGTTGCCATTAAAATCTGGATATTTATCGGCAATAGCTTTAAAGTAAGCATAAAAGGCCTCACCCACTCCTGGATATTTCATTGCATCACCTAACCGTTTGAAATATTGCAAATCTCCTTTTGAGCAGGTGAGATATCTAGGAAAACTGTTCGTCTATCATCATTCTCAACTCTAAGAGCATTTTCATTAGGGAGAACGATAGTAAACATAAAGTTTTTTATATTGGGTAGGTGTTTTTATATTTTTCATGAATTTCAATAGTATCGCTAGTAACTTTTATCTTTAAGAGCGCGATATAATGAATTCCATGGCTTTTTTCTGTTGGCATTTCTTCAAGTAAAGGGAGTACTTTACCTAATAATTGCCCGTTAAAACTACCCAAAATTGTTTCAGGATTGCTCGTCTTATAGAACTAGCTGAGTACCTAAAACATAACGCTGGATAAATCAGTTATAATACCTTTACCCCCAGCCTTTGACCTGATTTAAGATAAAGAATCGAATACATTTTTCTACCAGTAGCCATACCAGCAAACCATTTGATAATGTATTCAGTTACATTCCAATCTCCTGAACACCAGACATCCCGAATATGAGTAAATATGATTTTGACTGCCTGATGAATATTGGCTGAAAAGTCTGTTAAAGGACGTAATTGGTGTAAAGAACCCTGGGAAAATATTAAAGAGATAGGAGTTGACCTTGCAATTTTATATAAATACGGTTGCTTTACAGCGATCACAAAGTTGGTACACATGTTGAAGAATTATCAATATATAAACATTTTGGCAATGTTATTTCTGTCTTCGTTGGAGGATGTTCGGATTAATTTGCTTAAAGAAGGTTTTAGTTATAGGACGAATGCAGCATACTAATATTTTTCATGGGAATATGCTCAAAATTCTTAATATCAGGTCGCCACATAAATACACCATGTGGATTGGAACAGAGAATG
>BLAL01000168.1:0-17797 GCA_015698045.1 Rhizophagus clarus
ATCATAAGAAAAACACATTCAATTAAATCAGGAAGGTCGTCAGTGCCGGGCTAACGCCCAGCGGTAGCTAAAGCCCTATACATCCCCTCCGTGGGGAAACCCTACCAGATCCCCTTCCAGTTAGGCTCCAGCGCCTTACGGCGCGTCTTAACAATACCATGGATAAATACCATTTCCATACCATACCCCATCTGTCCCAAAAAATACCATCTGTCCTACCATCTGTCCATATATAACTACTCAAATTACTAATCTAACAAAGGAAAGAACAAGAAAACGAATAAGAAAGGAGAGTATAGGACAGATGGGACAGTAGGACAGATGAATATAAAAAAAAAAATCAGATCATCTTTCCCAGAAAAAACTTTTGAAATTCGGGTATAAAATGTGTCCCATCTGGCCCAATCTGTCCCATTTTCAGGAACGAGCTCAGACACACTTTAAAGTCCAAGTAGATATGCAAAAAAACATCACCTAGTATGATCCCCTATATATCCCCCATACATCCTCATATTAGTCATCAGTACCCATCTATCTGTACCATTCATTGGTGATTAATCATCAGTCCTCATACTAGATACCCATACTAGTCATCAATCTGTTCGTACCTAAATGTATCAACCCCAAGATACAAATATACTGAAAAAAAAACAGCTATTATCGATCACCCAACTAAATGTTCAACTATCTCTTTTAATGGTTTTTTAAACCAAACTCTTTAGCACGCTTTGCATAATCTAGTTTTAATCCAAGAATAAATGCTACTTTAATGTTACATCATCTAAATCCTCATTCCGGGTTATAGCAACATTTTTATCAACTCAAAATATTCACTTACAGTGCCATCACCTGTGTAGGAGCTGGTATCTCTTCTTTTTCGTCACTTTCTAATCTCGAAGTACTTGGAGGAGTTGTTGGTCTTCCCATTGTTATATTTATCACTAATAAATAGTGTTATATTTTCAATTAATCCTCTTTTGTCGCTTCTCTTAAATACTTCTTAATATAAGCCTGAACTTTATCATCGGCATCCAAAATCTTAAGACCAAGTTTCTTAGCCTTCTTGTTTGTAGCCGTCTTCTTTCTCTTTTTCTTAGCATCCAGAATTTCTCTTTTACTATGTGTTTTAACCTCCCAATTCTCACCAGTAAGGGTATTCTTGTGCGTCCCACAGATAATACAATCACCATGAATTCGATATCGACCTTTATCAGTCATATCCTGAACTTCTGAAGACGTTTCTGTCTTCTTTTTACACTTTGTACAATGTATCTCTGTCATATCCACAAATTTGAATTCTAGAAGTAAAACTTTAATTTTGAGCGATATGACCCCTTTAGAGAGGTATTACAAATTTTATAACCTATCAGGGGTACCAGCACGTCATCTTAAAGATCAAGAGCATTATAACATCTATCAAAAGCCTCTAAAGGAGAAAAGATCTGAGCGTCCAAAAGTAATCGTCTGGAAAGAAAATGCTACTCAGCAGTCTGATTTAGGAGAAATGCCTATAGATCCCAAAGGATACCATTATTTTCTCGTAGTAGTAGAAATATCCAGAAGACGAGTAGATGCTGAGCCTATCAAAAATAAGACAGCTAATAGCGTATTAAAAGCATTATTAAAATATATGGACGTGGTCGTATCCAACCTCCTACTCATAAACTAGAAACTGATTCTGGTTCAGAATTTACTAACTCACAAATACGTGATTTTTTCCTTAATAGCATTGGAGTTATGATGAGATTTGGCGAACCTGGACGTCACAAACAGCAATCATTTGCAGAAGAGCAATTCAGGCTATACAAGAACCACTTCTCAAAAGAATGACAGCACAGGAGTTAAAAACTGGTGAACATCAGTAGAATGGTCTGAGGACTTCCACGATATAGTAAGATTAGTAGATGAAAAGTGGCAAAGGGATCCACCTAAAATCCCAGAAGGTCCACCTAAAATTGACAAGAATACAGAATTACTATTAGAGGGGACACAAGTTCGAACCAAACTTCTTGAACCTATATCAGTACTTGGAAAAAATTACATGGTAAGTTCAGAATAGGCGACATTAAATGGGACCCAAAAGTTCGTATAATTAAGAAGCTTATCCTTTCTCCTGAACAACCGCCTACATATTTACTTGATGGACCACATGGCAGGTTAGGAGTATCTAGATGTGCATATACTAGAAAAGAACTACAGGTTATTCCAGCTAATGAAAAACCCCCACCTGATTCGGTCATAAGAGGACGGCCAGAAAGATATGTACCTGAAAGGATTATTAAGCATCGTACTAGAAAGGGTCAACTCCAATACTTAGTCAAATGGGAGCGCTATCCAGAAGATGAATCTACATGGGAGCCAGCTGATAGATTACAAGAAGACGTCCCCAATCTAGTACACATTTATAATAATACAAAAGGTTATATTTTTTTTCGAAAAATCCTAAAATTGTAATTAAAGATAAGGGTATAATAAAGTAAATCATATAATAAATATTCGAAATTAAACATATCCATTATATACTAAAAAATGTATACTGACATTGCTACAATCTTAGATAAATCCCCAGAGTGGGTAGAAAACTGGCTAAATACTCCAATCAAGGAAACTGGCCACAATGTTAATGCTACTTTCAAGAGAACCGATATATTTCAGATACATGAAATTGCTCGTGTCATCATGTATCAACTTAACCAGCTTGCCGAAGAGACTACTGGAAAGCTGTAGAAGATTATAAGATTTTTGATAAAGAAGTAGATTGTGCTATTGAAAAAATATTTAGGTACGAATAAAGCTCTTACAGATAAACTATACAAAAAAATTATGGATTTGGCTAATAAAAAAGAAAAAGCCTTTGCGTATCAGGTAGAGATAGAAAAAATTATGTTACAAGGTGGATTTGCATATAAGGAAGAGAAAAGAATCATATATTTTATAATATTAGAATGTTAGCTGATGGGTTGGATCCTTATGAAATCCCAGTATTCGGTGAACCAGAAGAACACTTTGGCAACCAGATTACTGGGGAGATGAAGATCCAGACGATCCTGCAAATTGGCAATCGATGCCAAATGAATCTGATGAATCTGATGAAGATCTAAGTGATGATCCAAGCGATTCTGATGAAGATCCAGACTACCCTTATTAAATGGATCTAATTTTATATTTTTTTATGTCCTATTTGCATCTGGAATTATAGGAATAAAATAGTCTTTATCATTGCAGGTAAGGGCGATATGCTTTCGAGATTCATGAATATCATAATTATACCTTTTAAGACACGCTCGGCTCAAACCAATTTCTCTATGCTTATACCTTTTAGGACTACAAGATCTTCTTTAATGATACAACTACCACTCTGTGGTGGTGAAAGGTTTATCGATACATTTTTTACTATACCAAGTGTCTCACCATCCCCTGATGCACCAGTAATACTATGCTTTATAGATTTATCAACTTTTAGTTTTAGTTCGTGACATGCTTCTTCTTGGATAAAGGAAACATTAGCACAGGAATCGGCTAAACACTGAATATCTACCCCATTTACATTTCCATTTATAGCTAAAAGATCTTTAGTATTTTCCAATCGAGCGACATCAATATCCATAGCCATTGGACCAAATACTCTTCCTGTACTGCTGGTTGTTCTTGAGGGGCGCTATCATAATTTTCTAATATTTTATAGACGATCTCCTGAATAATCTTTCTGATATCAGCAAGTTTTAGAAGATTTAAGAGCTCCGTTTTAGTAAAGTTTGTTTGTGGCTTAATAGCAGGAAGTTTTACCATCTTAGTCGAATTAGATGCCGATTTTGTCGATTTAGATGGTGGTGATTTAGATGCTGATGGTGATTTAGTTGCTGGTAGTTTACCTTTATTTGAAACTATCTTTTTTTTTGGACGAGCATAATTTCTCCATTCTCACCTTGAACCAATTCTATAGGTACACCTCGAATAGCATTGGAAGTATCCATAGGATCATCATGATCATCTAAGGAAAGTTCACGCATTGCCCTATTTAACTCTGCATCTTCACGTCTTTCTCTAGCTTTTGCGATTCTTTTAGCAATCTTACCAGCTAATCTTTGTGCTAATGTATTTCTAGGAGCAGGTCTACCTGGTACAGCATCAAATAACTGTTGTAAATCAATCATCCCTATCTTCATCAAACGGATTAGGACCTTCATCAGGGTATGGATCCTCCCAATCATCATGATATTGAGGCTTAGGTTTAGGTTTAGGTCTATAAACTGGCTTTACATCTCGAGCCTTAAGACTCTCCTGTAATTGGCGAATTTGGGATTGAAACCTTCAGCCTGTTGTTGCAATAATCGACTCATTTCTCCTTGGGTAACTGCATGATTTTGTACTGGTTTTAATATAACTGGCTCCTGACTAACTGGTGGCAATTGCTCTGGAATAATTTGTCTATCCCTCTGATACTGTATATTTTCTCGTCTTTCTCTACCAAGACGTAATTCAGCCTTTCTTTTTTCAACTCGTTCAAGAAGACCTACTAATTCCTCTATATCTCGTTCAGCACCAATCCTTTCAGCCTCAATAGCACAATCATCATTCAGACCTCTTAGAAACTGATTAACTAAAACATCATTACCATAACCTAATAGTTCAGCACTTCTTCTAACTTTATCATAGAAATCTCGAACAGGCATATTTTCCTGAAAAAGGTTACCAAACCTTAACTGACGTCTGGCATTCTGCTGTGTAGGAAATTCATTACGCATTTTAATTAGAACATGACAGGGACGGGCTGGAATTACATACGGATGACCGGCACCTGCTCCACCAGCAATTATTGCACCAGCACCAGCACCAGCAACAGCACCAGAACATTGTGGTTAAGAGGGTCATTAGTAAATTCCATACCAGCACGATTTAGCCAAATATCTCTATTCCCTTCTATGGCATAATCAGGCCAGACATTAGTAACTAGAACATTAGCACCTGCACCACCAGGTGCCATAATATTTCTTGCACCAGAAGGGTTAACCCATGTATTTACTGGACAATTACACCAGCATTACCAGCCAAAGCCTTAAATGTGGCTCATCTCCATGCAAAGACGAAGAAGAATATTTCTAAGTCTAACTCTCTTTCCTAGGATATTAGCATCATACCATCTGGAGGCCGGACCAGTTAAGCAAGCACGAAGTATACCCATAGCTTTCTCCCAACCTGCTGGATTACCAGCAACAGCCGATGGATCAATTCCAATACTATGAATATAGCCCTTATATAACTCAAAAAATCTCTCAAGATCATCGTCATCATTTCCAGCAAAAACTGGCATTCCTATTGCAACGGTAGCCATATTACTGGGGATTATCTGGAGGAGGATTGTTGACTATGGGATTTGCTTGTCTAATTCGAAACCACTGCGCTTGAATTCTAAGTACAGCCAATTGTGCTTGCATTCTATCACGAATTCGTCCCAAGTTTCTAGATGTAAGTCGTTCTATTGCAAGTTGGTGTGTTAATCTATATTTCTCTTGTTGCAATTATCCCTAATTCTTCTTTGCTGTACTTGCTGAACTGTAATTGATTAGCTTGATCACGATTTGCATTTACCAGATGATTTTCTTCATTTTGCAATCTGTTTCCTCTCATTTTGACATGCAATAAGACGTTGTCTATATAACCATGAATCTCACGTTCTCTAGCATTGAGTCACTTCTTGCAAAATCTTAATAAACCAGTCGAAGTATCAGCTCTTCCCTAGTTTGTCTTGCCTCTTTTCAACTCTGTTATGATAACCATGAGCTATAATCAATCCAATAATATGCTTAATCTCATGATTAATATTTATAAGAATTTGGTGGGTAACAGTCATTGACTCATTTACCAGCAGGGCATCTGCGCCATCTTAAGTGCATTAATTAGCTGATTAATATCATTGGCTACTAAATGTGCTGGAGGGGGTCCTGTAGGATCAGTGGGAACATATGCCATTTTGAATATACTAATACACTAAATATACTACTAATTGCTTAAAATGGAACTTATATGTGTACAATTTGGATGAATATAGTAGTGATACTAGGCAAGAAATGAATATGCTCCAGTATGGAATTTCGTCTTGCTGTAGCCGGTAGCTCAGATTCTGGAAAGACTACTATGCTTCTTAATTTACTAATGGGAGATGCAAAAGCCAAAGAGGATGGAAATCGATATATTCTTTGTGATGAAATAGTCCTTATTTGTAGGTATTTAGACGAACCTAAATGGCAAATGGTAAAGATTTCTTTGATGATAGTGAAAGACGTTACTTTTAGAGCGATTTCATATCACCAAATACCGGATGTAGAAGACTTTGACCCCGAAAATTGCTATGTAGCTATATTTGAGGATGTAATGGATGCCCCTAAAACATCCAAGAAAAAATAACTGGATACTTTTACCATGGACGACATAGAAATATTTCGGCTATTTATGTAGCCCAAAGATTTCTTTGCCATCCCAAAAGCAATTCGAGGAAAATGTGAATTATATTTCTCTACATAGTGGGCATGGTAGTTTAAGTGATACAAAGCGCATCATTAGCCAATATACTAATGAGTCAGATTCTATTGCCCCAATCATTGATGAACTAACCTTAGGTAGGGAATTCATAGTATTTGACTTAAGACGCCCTAAACTGACCCTTTAGCAATCAGAGTTCGATGGGATACTAGTCTTAGAACTTTTATGGAATCGTCCTTGAATAACGCTTCTAAAATGATCACGTGTTCATCTAAGATCGATCTAAGATCATCCAAGAACGATTCTAGAATCATCACAGATTCATCTAAGATCGATCTAAGATCATCCAAGAACGATTCTAGAATCATCACAGATTCATCCAAGAATGATCTAAGATGTCGATTTACTTCTTATGGACAGAAGGCAA
The DNA here is from genome assembly GCA_015698045.1 of Rhizophagus clarus. Lineage (NCBI taxonomy): Eukaryota > Fungi > Glomeromycota > Glomeromycetes > Glomerales > Glomeraceae > Rhizophagus > Rhizophagus clarus. The sequence goes on from BLAL01000168.1 coordinate 6,908, forward strand.
TAGCTGAAGCTAAAAAGAATAATTTGTTAAAGGAATTTGCCCGAAACTTTCCTTCTCCTAAGGAACGTAAACTTTACTTAATACCAGACGCCTTATCGAAGGTAAAAAATTCAGAAATTTGGGCTAAATATGTTTTTAGAGAAGCTTATGGAATAAATGATCGTACTCTTGGAGATGAGTATAAGAAATTCCTGTCCCAAGTTAAGAATGTATGTGTTACTAGAAATAATTCCCCAGTATCAGTAACACCTTTTGATCGATATAGAGAACTTTTGAATGAGCGTCCTCTAAGTGGTGAAAAAATAATAGAAGGTATTGAAGCACTTCTAAAACTATTCAATGATGGCTTAATGAAAAAGCCTACCCTACAAGTGGGAATTAACAGTCTATTCCATTCTTTCTAAAAAGCTCAAGTAACTCTTCTTTAGTCGCATTTATAGTTATAGTGCTTTTTTTCCTTGCCATCTACTACCATTCTGACATTTTGTTACTAGGCCCAAAGGCCCTCAATGCACGAGAAACACAGTTTTTGCTTAATGGATTATCTATTACAATACAATACATACCATAAAATACGGCAAAGGGTTCATTTATCCCTTCTACACATATAAATCAAATAAAAATCGATATAAAGCTTTTTCTCCTACATCCCTATCTAGTTCATTAATTCGTTTGAGTAGCCAAATCTTGATCGATCAACATCTGGTTCAATACTATTTAACTGTTCTTCATAGTCTCGAGTAAAGGTAAAAGTAAGTTCATCATCTAGAGAGACCGATCTATATATTTTGATTAGCTTATATAAATTTTCATGTAAGCTGTCTATATCGGTACATCTTTGTACAGTTCGTCTGAATTCGATAGTAGATGGCCTCTTCTTGCTTGGCCAATACAAGTCCACAAACTGGGCAGTATTTTTCTAATTTGCTCAACCATTTTTTTCAAGAATTATCTACATAAAAAAATGAAATTATTTAATTACCTGTTTTATATTTATTCTTTACTACAGTCTTCACATAAACCGCTCTCAGGTAATTCGTTAAGGTTTACAGGCATTTGACACTCCCTGCATAAGGCAATATTAAGTTCGGCAAGCCTTCTTGATTGTTCCTCTCGTTGTGCTTCTCTTCTTCTTTGTCTAGTAAATTGGCGTGATTCTTCAACCACTTGCCTATAACTTGGATTAAGTCGTTCCCATTCAGCACGATGAACAGTTATATTACGTGCAGTTTCCAAGTAATCAAGTCTAACCTGAGTATCTTGCAAATACAATAAAGATGGATTAGACTGCGTGATTTCTGCATATCTTGGAGGAACAAGATAGTAATCTTCTATTATTTCATACATAGCCCTTTGAATTAAATAATAATACGTTCTAGTTCTAAATTGAACCATACGTCCAGTACTTACATTGAGATAGCTTTCCCCTTACAGAAGGAAGTGGAGGTGCAGTTGCTCTTCGAACCAATCCACTATCAAGATAATCATATCCTTCTAAAACTAGCTGATTGAAGTTGAACCACCAACACGAATTGTTCTGCCGGTCAATGGATTAGTAGTATATCTATTAGCACTTATCTTTTTTATTGTTACTTTAGTATAGGCTATATTCAATTACGATTTTTTTCTAAAAATGAAAAATCTCTAGTGACAAAGTTACTTCGTCATCAGCCTTTGCACAAAATTTTTAATAATGCCTAGTGACAAAGTTACTTCGTCATCAGCCTTTTATGCAAAAATGAAAATGCTAGTGACAAAGTTACTTCGTCATCAGTCTTTGCACAAAATTTTTAATAATAAATTTATAGCTTATTACCAAGAAGTTCATCTAAGACGTCGTCAGCTTCATCTTCAGTAAGTTTACGTCTAGGTGGTACTTCCTTAGGAATACATTAATATAATCATAGACCTTTATAATTTTAAAAGCAAGATCTGGATTATGTGAATACTTTGCTCGAATCATAGCAACCTTCTCAGCATGCGATTCTTTATTTGGCAATAATTTCTTAGCCTGTATAACGAATATAGCCTTCTGGATTGTTGGCAGATTCTATTTTCTTAATATAGTTTACGTGGTTCTTTATAAGATAACTTTCTTTACCGTATCCATCTTGTAAACCTGCCAATATGACACCTTTTAAAGCTTTTATAATTTCGGCCAGATACATTTCTGGCTCGATAAAACTAGGATGCTTGTTTGTGAATGGGAATGAGTCGTCGTGTTCCATCTTTGAACTTCTACATCTAAGGGAAAAAAAATATTTAATTATACGGTCCATACCACTTGGTTGGCATTTTTTACATGACACTCTCCTTCTTTTTTCGAATTTTAGAGCTTTTAGAGTCTTAAATGCATCTTTAGCACAGGCTATAAGAGGAGAAGAGTTAACGTCTTCTTCTAGAATGAACCCATCAGTATGAATACGTCTGACTTTATCCACATAGGGTTGTACCATTTCGGAAATAAACTTTTGACCATGTGCTAGAAGGAATGGAGCAATTCTCGGGTATTCACCTTTAAAGGGATTACCTGGATTCGTAAATTGAAATCTCCACTGCTCTTCTCCTATTGGTATAATCGAGTCTAATACCTCACCATCTGGAAGTCAAAAGATTTACTCGATGTTGTAAGAGTCTTGTATGTTTTCTTTCTTTGGCAAAGTGCACCCCATAGTGTATTAAGAATTCTTTTAGCTACTTGGCTAGCTATACCACCCCTGATTCTTAATTTTTAAGAGAAAATCTACATACTCTCCAAAGATTACACTACCTCGAATTCGAGTTTCTTTTTCATAAATAAGAGCATTAGAGACTCCATCTTGAATTAATGTAACTTGGAGACCAAGAGCTCTGGCACGTGTAAGATCAATATGAGTATATACATTATGATAATTATATCGAAATAGTGGGGTATCCTTTTTTTCAATACTTGCACGAAATATTCCAAAATGGCTATATCCTCGATGGTTAGTAAAGTCTTTTAAAATCTGAAACTTACCTTTACCGATAGGAAAGTTTAAAGCTGATTGCTGAATACTAGGATAAAGACTTGTTTTATCGTAACTTCTTCCATATCCTTTCCAGTTATTTTGTGCCCAGATAATTCCTCCCATCATTGCTTTACTTATCCATTGTGCTTCAAGCGCATCAAGAGGTCATTAGCAGGAATACCTACACTTAATTTTTCGAATAACCATAAAGCCGTTTTCTTTATGTTCCAATCAAGTAATGATATATTCAATTGGGATGCCTAGCTTTTTCGTCTCTGTAAAAAGGCATCTCGTTCAGCATTAATTCTGATATATGCCTTTTCCAAATGATTCTTGACGTTTAGCTGAACGAAAGAGTAGTTTTTGCTTAAACTTAAGTTTTTGAAATTGCTGGACGGTAATAAACTTAATTGCCTTTCCATTATATATGTGAACTATATCATTTACTTCATTCTCCCGGATTAAGATATAGGCTTTTTTGGCCTTTTACATTCCAAAGCTGAGATGTTTTCTATCTGGATTGAGTACGAGAGAATAGTGTCCATTAGTGAGAGTGAGGGTTATTCTTCTTTGTGCTGACTCTTAGAATATAAGTATGATCACCTACTACATTGATAGCAATACTTCGAGCTAATCGTTCTATTTTTTCAATACAGGCAATTGGAATGGATCATCTCGTTGCCAAATTTAGATAATCTTTAATGTACTCAGGCTTTTCAATACTTTGAGACATATTCGAATAAGAGCCATAAAGCCATTTTTAAGCACTGATAAAGACAATCATTTGTATCGCCACATCCACCTGATACTGCTGGTGCATCCCTCATATAGATGATAAAGTTATCAAATCGCTCTGGATCACCCCCGTCAGGTGGCATTTGGCTCTCATCATAGTGATCAAGTAAGGAGAAAAGATTAGCGTCTTCTCCATTTGTAGTCCATTGACCAGGCTTCCAATTCTCATAAGGAAGTAGGATTTGAAACTGTTTGCCTGGATATCGGGCTTTAAGTTTTTGATCAGAAGTTTGCAATTCCTCTTCTAGAGAACAACGCCACTATACTTAACTTCTATGATGTTCTGGCCTATTTGGTAATGACGAACTAGTCTTGAAAACATTTCTTTGAAATATATAGTATTTATTTAATTGCAATTTTTCGTTACTATATTTGAAAAAAAATAAAATAACTAGCCCTTATATTTGATCAATTTCATCATATAAGCCTCTTCGTCATAATCAGATTCGCATTCCTCATCATTGGGCCTCTATACATTCACGTTCATTATTGTGCTATGGCATTCTATTATCTGTGGTTGTAATTTTGCAACTTTATAGCCAGAAGGAGGTTTTTACAAATACGGTTTCTTATTCTCATTGTATCTTCTTAGATAATCGGGCAAGTTCACAGCATGATATTTGCCTATCCACCTCATCATTATATTTGATCCATTCTTTTAGCTTATCTATGGCGTCACCAAATTGGACAAGATACAGACTATCTCACTTATAATCTTATCAAATTCCTCCAATTCGGCTAAAGATAATTCCCAGTCATATTGAGCTTCTTCATCCATATATTTTAGCCCAGCATTCTAGGATACAGAATATAGCTCATTTATCATTTCATCACGAGAATTCTTGTACCAGGGCTTTATGTGGTCATATTTATGTCTATCTATCCATTCCCAATATTTGGCGGTATTCGTTTTAGGCATAGGATCAGGATTAGCTTTCTGAACTGACTTTAGGTCTTGCTTTGGTACTTCTTGTGATATAGATGGTTCAGATGGTTTAGAAGGACCAGGTATTCCGTATGGTTCTGGCTCTATCTCTGGTTCTTGCTCTGGTTTAGCTGAAGCTGATATGAGATTATCTAGTTCCATTAAATAACCATCTATTAGGTTTTCAACAGATTCTGAAGCGGTGGGTTCAGATGGTGTCAATGGAGAAGTCGCTTCTTCTTTCACTTCTACCTTTAGATATGCTGGCTTTGGAGGAACTGGTGGTGGACTTTTCTTTTGCTTATTTGGTATATCAGCTCCAATTTGTGCTAAGAACTGATCGAGAGCTTTGGAGTCAGATATGGATTTTTTAGAGATATCAACCCCCTCGATATCAATCTCATCAGTTTCATGAATCCAGTTATTACTAAGGTATTTCTTGTATAAAGTCTCTCTAGATAAGTTGTAAACTCTAGTACGCTTTCCATCAATATAAATTAAGTTGCTAGTCATATTTAGCTCACTTGATAATGTTCTTGAAATTAACAACTTTAGATAAGGGTGTAATTCTTCTATTTCACAGTAGCTCATATAGGTGGCGTACAATATGTGAACTGGTAAGGATGTAGCAGTATAATCAGCCTTTGTTATATACGTCTCCTTTATAAATTGAAACAAGGTGGAAGAGTAGATACGATATGCTCTTGCTTATGATGCAGTCATAGGAGGTGGGTTGCCATTTAAAATCTGGATATTTATCGGCAATAGCTTTAAAGTAAAGCATATAAAGGCCTCACCCACTCCTGGATATTTCATTGCATCACCTAACCGTTTTGAAATATTGCAAATCTCCTTTTCGAGGCAGGTGAGACGTCTAGGAAAACTGTTCGTCTATCATCATTCTCAACTCTAAAAGCATTTTCATTAGTGAGAACGATAGTAGACATAAAGTTTTTATATTGAATAGGTGTTTTATATTTTTCATGAATTTCAATAGTATCGCTAGGTAACTTTATCTTTAAGAGCGCGATATAATGAATTCCATTGGCTTTTTTCTGTTGGCATTTCTTCAAGTAAAGGAGTACTTTACCTAATAATTGCCCGTTAAAACTACCCAAAATTGTTTCAGGATCGCTCGTCTTTATAGACTAGCTAAGTACCTAAAACATAACGCTGGATAAAATCAGTTATAATACCTTTACCCCAGCCTTGACCTGATTTAAAGATAAGGAATCGAATACATTTTTCTACCAGTAGCCATACCAGCAAACCATTTGATAATGTATTCAGTTACATTCCAATCTCCTGAACACCAGACATCCCGAATATGAGTAAATATGATTTTGACTGCCTGATGAATATTGGCTGAAAGTCTGTTAAAGGACGTAATTGATGTAAGAAACCTGGAAAAATGTTAAGATAGAGTTGACCTTGAATTTTATAAATACGTTGCTTTGCATGATCACAAGTTGCTACACATGTTGAAGAATTATCATATATAAACCATTTGGCAATGTTAAATTCTGTCTTCGTTGGAGGATGTTCAGGATTAGTTTGCTTAAAGAAGGTTTTAGTTATAGGACGAATAAGCATACTAATATTTTTCATGGGAATATGCTCAAAATTCTTAATATCAGGTCGCCACATAAATACACCATGTGGATTGGAACAGAGAATAAAGTAACTGCAAATGTATGCTTTGCTTTTGTAATGTCATCTAAACTGTTTGCCTCTCTGATAAGCCGTTTTAGTATATCAATACTGTATGCTACTTTAGATTCACCGAATTTTGAGATTACTACTTGATTACTCATTGTTAGTTAGATACTTTAGTAGAAGTTTTGTTTAATTTATTTTTTTTTGATACCTATATCGACTATGTTTAATTACGATTTTTTTCAGGTACGGTATTCTATGGATAGGTCCTGTAATATCGCTACTTCTTAGGCATAGCCCAATATCGATGACTAATATGAGGATGGTATGAGGGGTATATATAGGGGATCATACTAGGTATTGGGGTATTTTTCACATATCGTATTGGCTTGGTGAGGCGTTTGGATCTGTTCTTGTGGACGGAACAGATTGGAATGAATGGAACAGATCAGATACCCGAATTTTAAAAGTTTTTTCTGGGAAAGGTGATCTGATTTTTTTTTATTTTATCTGTTCCATCTGTTCCATCTGTCCATATCCTTATTTCTTCTTTATTCTTTGTTTTTACTTTATTCTTAGTATATTTGTATAGAACAGAGTATGGAACAGATCGGAACAGATGGGGGTATGGTATTTATCCATGGTATTGTTAGAAATGCGCCGTAAGGTGCTGGAGCCTAACTGGAAGGGGATCTGGTAGGGTTTCCCCACGGAGGGGGATGTATAGGGGCTTTAGCCTCCGCTGGGCTTAGCCCGGCACTGACGACCCTGTATCGATCCAGTGGACCATATAGCTGAAGCTGTTTGCTTTCTGTTCAGCTAGTTTCGCATGCTTCCCCACCGATATGCTTCATCACACTTCTTGTTATCAGCCTCAAAATCTGCTATAATTACACATGGGGCATTGATCATCCTACTATAGTTCTTGAATTCCATAAAGTCATCGACTCCTTTCTGAGGTAGTTTGACTCTTTGTGGAGCATTTTCATGTATTCCTGGACATCCTTCTAAATGATATTCTAGAGCTTTTTTAGAGGTCCAACTATAAAAGCATCCGTCACATAGATACTTCTTTTCTTTATGCGCTGTATCCCCATATATTAATCTGCTAGGATTTTTTATCCAGAGAAAATGATTCTTTTGCCCGTACTTACCTGTCTCCTCAGATTTGATAATATCTGTAAGAGCTAATAACCGAATTTTATGTTGCCTTTTAAAGTTTTTACTAGTTATTACACCTTTTGGAGTGGCCGATTCTTCATTTCATTCCCCAACATTGATGGAGATATCTGGATTCATCTCCTCAATCTTATCGAATATACGTGGACAGATTGGGGTAGGCATTGGAATACCATCTAGTTTGATAATATCTAAGTATGGCTTAAGCTTCTTAGCTCGGAAGATTCATTCTAGATGATTTGTATGCCCATCTTGATGAGCAAAATAAACATCCTAAAGCCCCTTGGAGACATTTTTCAGAAGGTTTATTTGTTTCTGGATCGATGAGTCCTTGATTATCTGGATTAATAGTACACTTTGTATTGGATAACCTCTTTGGTGTTGAAATATATGATCCTCCATGTGCACGACATAATGTATATGCCTCTATTTTTACTATATCAATTCGTACTAAATTCCAGTTAGATCCTTTTTCTAAGTATTCTTCTTTTTCTTATTTTATTTCACTTCCTGAAAGTGATATATGTTCATCTATATAGTTCTCTGAGAGAATACTTCGCATGCCTCCTCTGTGATGTTTTTCAGCAATTTTGAATAAATCGTTTCTTATGTTCTTCTCCATCATTTTCTATCTTATAAATAATACATTTTACCAAACTAATGCTGACTTTATTTGCTCCTTTCTTCTAAGCTCTGTTTGAAGCACTCTTGTTATTTCTTGTCTTGCTGATGCTATTAATTTTGGCATATATGGAATTTCATTATATTTGCTTTCTAATAATATGTTATTGAATGCATATGATGGGTTTGTCCTTTTAGGTACTATAGCTTCCCATTTGCTTAATGCGCTAAGATTTCTATGAGGTCTACTTGGATCTCCATCCTCTTCCTCAAAATGTAAATCACCTTCTGGAGCATGATCTTCTACTTTACCCACTTCTTTTAAGCCTTTCCAATATCCCAAACTTTTTTCTATTTCTGTTTCTTCTATCATGCCTAACTCTTTTAAAAGTTCGTAATCATCTACTTGTTGATTGATTTTATCTATACTGGTGAGCTCTTCTCTAACTGGAGGTGCTAAAGCATTAGCTTGACTTGTTGGACCGGGTCCAGCTTCAGGATCCGTTATCTCTTTTTGAACATTTTCGTAAGTCTCATTGTCTGCCTGTAATAGATCATGATGTAGTCGCTGACATTCTTTTAAGTTTTTTGGCAAATCACATTCTTCTCCAGTTATTTCAGTCCATTTTTGACGTAATCTTGCACCCCATGTTTTCAAATGCTCCCCAATCTTTCTTGCATGTATATCGTGAGCATCTTGTCGTTCAACCTCATTATGCTTGGGAGATTGGATTACAGTTTTGGGTTTGGCTGTTGGTGACTTCTTTTCAGATTCTGGCTTGGGAACTGGAGTTTGGGTTACCTTCTCCTTTCTTCGATCTTTTCCTTTAGTATGGACTACTGGTGCAGGGGCTGGGCTTGGTGAATGAGGTCTAGGGTGATTTTGGGCGAATTGGTTTTGGTTTGCATTTAAAACTTTCTTTGAAGATGAGCTGTTAGATCGGGTCTTTTTAAAGTCATCTTTACCGCATCTTGGACATTGTGGTATCATTTTGATTATATGGGTATGTATTCAGTTGTTGTATTAATAGTACGAAATCTTTTGTTTAAAATAAATTATTTATTTCAGGTGTAGCTTTTCAGGTCTTTTTTTTACTCCCAGTGTATGCTACTCCGGTGCTTGTATTAATATTACAAGATCTTTGGGTTTAAAATAAAATATTATTTCTTCTTACTATGATAGGCGAATTTCTTGCAACTATTTACTTAGAAACTGGGGTATCTGTGCACGGACCTGCCGTCGGCCTGAAGGAATGTCATGAACATTGGAAATCTAGAAAGCGTCTTCCTTGTAATGTTTGTGGTAAGCAACTAGCTCTGAACCGGCTTTGTAGGAAGCATGCTAACAGTTATTATGTGACTCAGTATATTAATAGGCTCGTGATAGAGCCTTAGGTACGTATAATAGGGAGTAACCTTTTCGAAAAATATTTACACCTTTAGGTGCGGTGCATTGCAGAGGTTGACTTATCTTGTATACATGCTCCGCCTTTGCTTCGCTGTCTGTGGTCACTGGTTTGGGTAAGACTTGCCGATAGTGCGTTGCAGAGGTTAACATATTTTGGCATTCTTATTTGCCTCATATATTGCATACATTAGAATATGGTAGCATATGGTCGAAATGATATAGCATCCATATTCCGCTTCGCCCTAAAGGGCTCGCTCATATTCTGCTATATCATTTCTCCTGTCGAATGCGTATTCACTGGCGTCGCCTTAAAGGGCTTTGCCTGCTTATACTTATTCTCCTATATCGAACATGCATTCGTCATCGCTCTGCTCCTCCTCATGCTTGTTTTCTCTTGGCTACCTAAGTAGTATGCTATTGGGAGGATTTTTTTTTCACCTCATGGTTATACTTTCTCGTGAACATATCTTGTATACTTTGCTCTGCCTACCCTAATAGTGAGACTTAGTTAGGTGAAATTTTTTTTTACAACCTAAGGTTTTGACTTTTGTCCTAATGTTTGCGTAAAGGAAATGACTTCAGAATGGTTTCCTGTATATTGAAATATTATTGGTATGATAGAACTTATGCTATAGCTTTTTTGGTTTAGTTATTCGTATACAAAAATTTACACCTAATGTTAGACTTAGCCGGGTGAAATTTTTTTTACACCTAAGGTTGGACTTTTTGCCCTAATGATTGTGTAAAGGAAATGACTTCAGATTGATTTCCTGTATATTGAAAATATTTGTATGATAGAACTTATGCTATAGCTTTTTGGTTTAGTTATTCGTATACAAAAAATTTACACCTAAGACAGGCTTAGGTGTAAATTTTTTATTTTGTTTACTACAATGAATCAGTTTTAGAATTCATTCTAGGATAACATTAAATCTGGTATGCTTATTTTGCTTGAAGGACCATCAGATGAGCATGCTCAGACACTTTGGTCATCGATGCTCATCTGACTTTTGGGTGGCAAGCTGGATGGCATACTTTTTTTGTTATCTTATTTGGAATTAAAATTTGGCCAGCTCGTTAACAATGATGGTGCTCTCCTTTGGCTTTTAAACATCAAATTTGGGCAAGATGGGTATGTTAACAGGATTTGAGCCCAGCTTGATTTTAAGTCTGAATTCTATATTAGTTTTCGATATGTTTCTTGCTGGGCAAATATGGGTTTGGTTCCTAAAATAGATTACTTAAATTTCTATATCGGGAATTAAGCTGGGAGGGGCTTACTCCTTTTATATAGCTAATTTTGTCCAGAACCCCCA